>BBXU01001420.1:0-15189 GCA_001598975.1 Parachlorella kessleri | reverse complement strand
CCCAGAGATGCACACCCAACCCAAGCCGTGGTGACCCCAAAGCAGCCCATGCTGCCTGACCCTTGCACCCAGGGCTGGTTTGGGAACATTGCGGTCTGGTTGCTGCAGCTCTACCGGGGAACGTCTCGGCCCACCAGAGGTACACCTGGTGGAGGACATCACGGGCTGTCCGTAGCTGTCGTTTGTCCTAAAGCTTGCTCTCCCACACGTTTGTTTGGCGGGCAAGGGAGACGCGCTCGCCAGCCTGGTGGCCAGCTTAGTGACCCTGCCTGCGCCCCTGTGTTTCCCCGCAGGCCTGGCGTCCGATGCCAAGCAGAGGGAGAACCCAGAGAAGTACCATGACGACCGCGTCAAGGCCGGTGAGTGTGGGCAGGGCAGCAGCAAGGGAGACTGGCTGGGAGCCCAGAGATGTGTCCATTTAGCATGAACTGAGGTGAACTGCTCTGCTTATCGCATGCCATGGCTGCCTGCCTTATCAAATGGAACCCTCACACTGGGCTCGGCCCTTGCTTTTCCCTTGTGTAGGCATGGCTAGCGCGTTGTACCTAAAAGGGCAGCGGCAGACAGCACTGGAGGCCGCCATTGCAGAAACAGGGGTAGATTCAGCCACGTGGCTGCCAGGAGGCCATTGTTTGGAGGATGAATTAGCTGGCTACAAGGCAGCAACTGCTGCCTGGCCGGACACGGCACGCATTCGGCTCGCAGCCTCCTTCCAGGAGGACCATTGCCAGCTCATCAGCCTTGCCCGGGCGCTATTGTGGCAGCGTGCAGGCAAGGTCGTGCTCAATGGCCAGCTATACAGCCCCCTGAACCTTTCAGCAGTTCAGCTGAAGGAATGGTGGCAGGTCAACGTGACCGGCCAGTTCATAGTCAAGGGCGCGAACCTGGGCAATACCAGATCCCAGGGCGGGCTAGCTGCCAAGGTATGCACTCACATAGCCGAGGAGGTGAAGCTCCTGCGCACCAATGAGCAGGCAGTGCACCGACGTATAGCGAAGTTCAGACCAGATGCCGCTGTGCAGCCAACCCAGTTGGTTCTGCCCCTGGGAGTGCCGGCATTGGGCTTGCTGCCGCCCACGGCAGCGGTGCAGCAGCTGGCTCTGCAGCAGCTGCTAGCACAGCATGCGGCCCAGTCCGCGGTGCCGGCATTAGGCTTGCTGCCGCCCACGGCAGCGGTGCAGCAGCTGGCTCTGCAGCAGCTGCTAGCACAGCATGCGGCCCAGTCCGCGGTGCCGGCATTAGGCTTGCTGCCGCCCACGGCAGCGGTGCAGCAGCTGGCACTGCAGCAGCTGCTAGCACAGCATGCGGCCCAGTCCGCGGTGCCGGCATTGGGCTTGCTGCCGCCCACGGCAGCGGTGCAGCAGCTGGCACTGCAGCAGCTGCTAGCACAGCATGCGGCCCAGTCCGCGGTGCCGGCCCAACAGGCACAGGCACCACAACAGCTGGCACTGGCAAGGCCAGAATAACTGCAGATCAGAGGTGGCGCGTTGACTGCACCCGAGTCTTGAGGATCTGGGGCTTGCACCAGGCCACGTTGACGTGAAAGACAGCTTTGAGCTGGCAGCAGCACCAGTAGGGTAGCTGCTGCTTCCGGCATCACACTTGGAAGGGCGGGAGGCAAGGGCGTTTGTGCTTGCCAAGGCTCGGCGAACACTGTGACCCTAAGACTATTTGATATGCGCTACCATGTATCTCTGGCTTTGTGCAATACACGGTTTAATACACGGTGATGACGCTGAAGTGGACAATTTGTTATTAGCATGGGTGGCAGGTAGTGCAAACAGGGAGTAGAGCTGGGCCGGACTGGACGGGCTGGGCTGGATGCAGAATGAGCCCGAGTCTTGCCTGAGTTCTGAGCCAGTACATCTCTCCCCAAGATAAGGACAATTTATTGGGGTGGCAGGGAATGCGAGCAGGGAGGAGGTACTGGGATACTGGGCGGACAGGGTTGAATGCAGAATGAGCCTGAGTCTTGCCTGATTTCCGAGCCAGTAATTCTCAGGCTCATTCTGCATCCAGCACTGTCACTCCAGACCAGCCAAGCGCTCATTCCCTGTTCGCACTATCTGCCACCCATGCTAATTCTCTCCCCAAGACAAGCTAAGGCCACGGGAAGAGGAGATGCAGGTCAACTGAAGCAGGGGCAGTAGAGAAGAGGGTTAGGCCTGAAAGAACAAGGACAATTTGTTACTTGGCATGCCAATGCGGAGCTGTGATCTGTCAATGAAAGTAGAATGAAGTCCTTCGACCCTGGGTAAGAGGGCTGGAGATGTCGATGGCAGCAGCTAGGAACTTGGGCGCAGGATGCTGGTGTAATATGGTCTAGAGTTTTGGCTGTGCCAAGTTCCCCACTATCTGAGCCCATTGGATCAAACCTGACTGCCAGTTGGCCCAATTGTGCAAAGTGCCATATAAGTTACGCATGTGAAAGATGAATCGACCAAACCCCACTCACGAAGAGAGTAAGATGCCAAAGAGCAAAATAGGTTAGGCAAGGCCAGCATGTCTAGAAGTCCAAGCTATACATCAATCAGACAAGCCACTACCCAAACACGGTTTCACATCAAATGCACTTTCTACAGAACAGCAATCATCTACTAACAACACAACAAAACCAGTATACAGGCAGCTGCAGGCTGTGCCACACTGCAACTAGGACCCAACATCACTAAGAGTCCAACCTCAGCAAAGGCTTGTATGACATTAAATACCATCACGAAACGCCGCAAATCTGAAGGATTAGAGTTGGGAGAGTCCGAGGGTGCAGGTGCAAAGCAGTCTCAGCTGGCGAAGTGCTGGGTTCCGGTTAGTAAGCGTAGCACAACCCAAAAACCTCATCACCTAAACCATACCGCTGGCGGCGAGCCAACAAGCACGCCAACAAGTGTGTAGGAATGCTGGCATATCGAGCAAACACGGTGCGCAATGGGCGCCCACCCAACAAATCAGTATGCCCAACCACAACCGAATCAAATGACCCCCATGCGGGCAGAGGGAGGCAAATGTAGTGTCCGCATTATAGCATGCTGCACCCAGACCCCGTGAGCACACCCCTACAGTACACACTTCTAAGCGGCTGTGAGATAAACCCTACCACACACGCAATAAGAAAGCCAGTAACTGCCAAGCAAAAGACTCCCACAAAATTGCCACACACACGTGACACAAAAGGGGTGACGGTCTCCTGCCCTTGAGAGCGCAGGCAGGGGAACAGGGATCGCTAGGAAGAATGTCGTAGACGGACAAGGCGATGCAAAAGCACACAAAATTGCAGTCACTAAGGCAACCACGTCAGTGCTGACTCCCCAACAGGCATGAGCCCTACAGAGAGTCACACCCCAGCTGCCCGTAACAGCACTTCGCAGGGCTGCAAAACAACAAGGAATTTCAATCCGTGCCAAAAGCCCAATGCAGAAAAGGAAGAGAGCCATGTCTGGCGCCCCTTGGCAGGCGCACATCAATACTGCGATGGCATGCAGAGAAGGACACGCCGACAGCACCAGGCCACGGCCGGGCCGTACGAACCTTGCTCCCTCTCTCTAGGCTATAAAGGGTCCTAAGCATGCCGCAAAATGCACATACCCAATAATACCAGTACCGCACATGCCACCAATCCCACCACCGCCATCCCATTGCACACACCTGAGGCCTTTAGGGACACCCAAGCCCCAAGCCGCTTTGGTGGCAAGTGTTGGCGGGGTAACAGCAGCAAGCATGTTAACCCTGGCACACCACCCTAGGCAAAGGCGGCGCCCTTAGCCATCACGCGCTCCCGGATAAGCTGCTTCTGCTCGGGCGACAGCGAGGCCCACGCGTGGTGCGGCAGGTGCTCAAAGTCGTGCCAGCCCCGGTGGTCCAGCAGGTCAAACGTGGCGCCACGGATGGCGTCGCGCTTGGGGCCGCAGGGGCGGATGCTGGTCCTGCGCAACACAGAAAGGCAGCACAGGTTGCGAGTTAGGTGAAGTGGCGAGTGATGGACAACTGGCTTGGTGAAACTCATGGCAGCCTGACCCAGACCTCCACACCTCTAGGGTCGCCAGTGAAACAAGGAAGCTCATCGAGCGCCAGCTTCACTCCAAACTTCTTCCTGACCTAACAAAACCCTTCGTTTGAACAGGAAACAGGAATCAACTCAAGCTCCACCTCTCACAGATGCACAAGCTGTTTGCCACTCCCACACATCTTAAATCCCACAACCGGCCAGCCAGTGCATGAAGCCCCAGAAAGTAGAAGCATATCCCGCCAGTGGCTTAACCCACCAAACCCATGGTATACTCACAGATACTTGTACGCCTCGTCAAGCTGCATGTCCCCAAACCAGTACAAGGACGCGATGGCCACTGCCGGCGACCGCCCCAGGCCTGCGGTACAGTGCACGTACACCTTGCCGCCGCTCTGCTTGGCTCGCTCCAGGGCTGCAACTGCTGCAGGCAGCATGGCTCGTAGCGAGTGGGGGTCAAAATCCCGAGCCTGCAACAGCCAACAGGAGACAAAAGTAGGTTGACTGAACTTGCAAGGCCAACAGATGAGGGGGCGGCTGGCTGGGAACCTGACCCTGGTCCCACTGGCCCTCCCCCACCTCCCCCCTCTTAAACTCCTCTTGGCTTGCTGAGCCTTGCCTATTTGAAGAAGAAGGAAAAAAAATAATAGTCTGCCTGGGTCTAGAACCCTTCCTTCACAGTCTTAAACTCAGAAACTGTGCAAGCCCCCAAGCCTGCCTGCCCACATGACCTGTGTGTGCCTGCATGCCACGGGCCCCCAAACGCACCGGTGTGCGAAGCAGCTTCACATCGCGCTGTTGTGCCCTGTCCAGGAGCTGACGGATGTCCACCCCCCAGTACTGCATGTCCTTGTCCTCCTGCAGGTTCAATATAGTGCCCACGCCGGCCTCGTCTATCAGCTGGTCAATGTCGTCCGCCCGCTGCGGCTGTGACCCCACAATCACCAACGGAGTTATGCTGTGGTAGTACAGCCCTGCAAAGACAGGGTGAAAGGTCTTGGGCCCTGGCTGGGGACGGAATTTGCCAGTAACACAGACCAGCCGGGCCAGACAGCTACTCCAGGTGTTGCGGGCTTGCCAAGAACCTAACTTTCAGGCTGGGACCGTGCCCGATCTAAGCGACAGTCAAGGGTGGGTTAGCCGTGGGCACCACCGGCGGTTCCGCCAAGACTCCGGCCACCCCTCGCCTACCGACACGCCTACCTCGCTCAGGGTAGTACTCATAAGGGTTCTTTTCCCACTGCATTTGCTTGATCATCCGCTGGTTGTATGCTTCCGCTGCAGAGGGCCGCTGCTCGAGCGCGGTTCCTTGCGCTCGCGGACACACCGTGCGTGGCCGAAAAGTGGCCCTGTTGCCCTGATTTTTGCACCTGCTGTCAAGGCCCGCTGCAGGCCGCGGACGCCCCAGAAGCTGCTGCATACTTGGTCTTGAAACTTTGAGCAGATATTGGTATTTGAGTTAAGCGGATATCAGTTACTCACAGGTTGAAGTACCGGAGAAGAAGGACTCCCAAAGTGGTGGTGCCAGGTCAGCGGCATTTTGCAAGCGCATGCAACGCATGGGTTCAGGACAGCCCCACAACGCCTTCTGCCCAAGGCGCCGTGGCTTGTCAGCTGCCAGTTTGCATCCATGATGGGCTAGTCGGATGTTCTGTTGAAGAGGGCAAACTGGCGAGACATCGAACACAGTGTTAAAAGACAAGCTATCAGCTAAGCAAGCCTTTGCTTAGCAAGGGGCAGTGACCCCACACACGGATCAGAGGCTTGGTAGCAGCAAGCGTGGGCTGGTTGCAGTGTGTGCTTTGAGGGTTCGGCAGCATTTCTTATGACTGCCAGAGCTGGTAAGGCTGTGAGTTGTCAGGCTGGTACACGTAGCCAGGTGTGTTTAAAAGGCGACGAGCTTTGTGAACGGGAGGTGTAGGCTGTGAAATGTCAGCGCTGGGTGCAAGGGATAGGGGCAGACTGTACTGACAGGGCTGGGTGCACATATGCTCCTGAGTCTTTGCCCGAGTTCGGATAGAGGTGTACTGTGTACGTTTGTGTTGATTGATAACAGGTAGTACTGCGGGTTAGTTGCGCTACTAGCCTAGTAGGCGGCATGCAAGGGATGCTCCAGCCTAAGTTGGTAGCGCCAGGTAGTGTGAACCGGGCTGGACTGACAGGGCTGGATGCAGAATGTGCCTGAGTATGTATCCCTTAACTCGTACATGCATTTTATTCTGGTACTGGGTCCCACAGGACGAGTCAACTATCACCTCGAGGTAGCTCAGGCCAACAATAGACTAGGGCAAGGTCGGTGGTGCTGGGCAGAAGCCCGGGAGGACCTGTACACAGACTAGTCAACGGCACGACCAGCCTAGGGTCAACATGGGGCATGCCGGGCGCAGTGTATCCAATCAGTCAAAAGAACAGGCTTGGCTAGTCGGGTACAATCAGAGTACATCGTCACTTGCCTCGCAGATATGCAAGCACAAGAGCCACAGGGCAAGGAACCCGGACCATCTGCCTTGCAAGTCCAATTCGGGACAAATCTCACCACAACTGACGAAAGACCTGCACAAGGCGGGTCCTCAGACACCTGCCACGGTAGTTGTACACAATGAAGGAGGGGAGATCTCGATGCCACCGGGTCGCTTACCAGGGGTGCGTTGGAAAAAATATATTCTCACAGTGGCCTTAGCTTATCTCGGGGGGAGAGACCTACTGGCTCAGCACTCAGGCAAGACTCAGGCTCATTCTGCATCCAGCACTGTCACTCCAGACCAGCCCAGCTCTCATTCCCTGTTCGCACTATCTGCCACCCATGCTAATATTCGGATGCGTTGAGTAATGCTGACGAGGAAGGCGTGCAAGACATAAGGCGCTGTCAAGGCGGGGGAGGCTGGGGTTTCAAGTAAACGGGCCATAGACCCCTATATATAGGTGCACATACACAGCTTGTCAGGCTGCCCCAGAAAATCTTGGGCACCTAGGCCCTCTCAAGTACGTTCACGGTACCAGGTCAGAGAAGCTTTGCGACTGATTATGCTGGAGCGGCTCCCGGGGCCAGGCCCACGATACCCGAGCTGATTGGGATGAATAGGGAGCCAGTATCGGCAAGAGCACGGCGGTGAGACCTGGGGGCAGGCCCCTCACCCTTCATGTTGGCCGTCACCCCGTCACCGTCAGCCTCACTGTACAACGCTCTCTGCTCGGCCACCTTGTCAGCAGGGTAGGTAGCACCTGCAGAACAGGGGAACCCATCTGGAATCTCTCAGTGCAGCTCTCAGCAGTGGATTTCTGGGGTGCAGCTAGAGCGACTAGAGGCATACGTGGCCGTCAGGGCTCTTGAGGTCGGGGCTCTTGAGGTCGGGTGCTGGTGAGAGCTGTACGCAAACCATGAACTTGCTGCCCCCGACAGCCATTCAGACCCTGCAAACTGGCAGGGTGTGACAACACTGGGGCTGGGGGGCGCCAATCAATGGCAGCAAGACTGCCACACGAGCGCTCCAGGTGCCAGGAAAAGCAGTCACGTCAGCTGGAAGTATCTGTGGGTGCCCCACTTACCAATAATGCCAGTCACTGGACCAGCCAGCGGCTTCTTGACAACGAAAGTTGTATCAAGCCTGCACAGGGCAAGCGTGCAACACTCAAGCTCACACTCGGCGGTGGGGTGGTGGTGGTGTGTATGTCGAAATGTTGGGGTGGGGGGCCGTGTGGGCCCAATTTACAAGGCAGGCGGCAGGTGAGCAGGCAGCGGCGGACAGCACAATCACCCCCCAAACTGGCGACGACTGGACTGGCTTAGTCAGTTCCTAGCTGAACCCGCTTGCAGCCCTCCAAGCAGCGAGTGCACATCAAGGTTATGTACAGACCACAGCTCCCTCAAAAACATGATGCAGGGTATGCTTGGCCACTGCAGGCACTCACCATGTGAAAGGTGCTGCCCAGCTCTCAGTGTCAGGGTGCAGCATGGCTTGCTGGTAGCCAGAAACCTGGTCCACGCGAATTTCCAGCTTGGGGGTGTTGAGGATGCAGCCTGTCACCCGCTTGGGCTCGTCACCCTCAGATAGCACTGCAAAGCACCAAGGCTGGCGCAGTTGCTGCTCTGTTCCCAAGGGCAGCCAGGAACATGGCGGAGGCACGGCGTATAGATCCACTACGTACAGCGCGCTCACAGAAGTCTATACCGCCATGCCTGCCTCATCACCACTGGGCCTGCCCCCACTAGCTCCACATGCGACGAAGCGAGCACGTGTGTGTGTGTGTGCTGCCAGTGGCAGTTCCCTGCCCATGCATGGCCAGTGCAAGTACACCAGGAAACAGTCCTGCAGGTCTAGACTTATGGATAGGCCAGCGCACTCACAAGCTGATGCCGACATCTCAGCCAGCTCAACGGTTGTCTTGGTGAGGGACAGCATCGTGGTCGCCAGGCTGGCAGCAGCAGCGGTCACTGAAAGCATGGAAACTGGCAGCAACGCTTTCCAGCTGTGGGGCACGGCACTGAGACGCCAGCGCTGCCTGACAAGCCTCCAAACGGCACCTCCCAGTCAAGATGACTCCAGGGGTCGGGCAGTGGACAGGCACATACCTCCCACCTAGGCGCAAGGCCAGCGTCAGGCAAGGACCACAACAAGGTGTGGACTATGCACCATAGCCACTTGGCCTAGCCCTGCACTGCTCCTCCAAGGAGGGCACTCATTGATTGATATGCCAGCGGCATGTGTTGACGATGCCACAGCTGCTGCACGATACAGGCGTCACTTGTCGCGGTGGTAGCTGTGGCGTGGTGAAAAGTACAACCCGCAGTGGGATCGCACCTTGGAGAAGGGAAGTGTTGGGCAGAATGGCAGGCAGCGCGCAGGACAGCATGTCACCTGCAGTCGAGGGGCGAGTGAGGAAGCAGTCAGCAACCCACACTGCTGATTCCCTGCTCCCTATGCCATTCTTCCCGCTCAAGCCTCTTGGCATGCTCCTAGCGTGCCCGGCATAGATACCGCCTTGCCAGTTCCGGGAACCAGCACCGCACTACGGTATAGGGATTGTAGGCGCTCTACCCACACGACACATTGCTTGAAACGCCAGGGAGGCTCACCATTGGGGGAAAAGAGGCGGACAGAAGATGTCCTGCAGCACCAGCCAACACAAGAGTCATTGCTTTGTCCCGTACCCAACCCATGAAGCGATCTGCCCAAGTGGCAGTGAGATGTCAGCCCTTGAGGAAGCACAGTTACCCCATCTAAAGGAGCTGGTGACTTTCTTTGGACTGGACAACTCAATTGTGAATGGCACCGAACCCGGTGCCCTTGGGTCTACCCAAGGGAAAACGCTATTCACCCCTCGGTTTGAAGACTTCCTGTAGAAAACAACGGCCTCACATGCTAACAGCACGCTGGCACCCACATACCACAGGGTGCAGTTCCTCAGGACAACATACTGTGCAAAACCAACCCAGCAAGCCGGGGGGGTGCCACGTGCTAGCCCTGCTCACCATGACTTCTCCATCATGTCGTTCTGGTCATTGTAGGCTGCAGCTCCCGCAAAGGTGCTGTGCACCTGCAGGACCCATGACACAAGCCTGGTCAGACGGCGGGGGCGGGAGTGAGAGAGCCAACGTGTGGTTAGGACGGCACCTCCAATACACACATCAGCAAGTTTTGTTAGGGCACAAGCTTCAAGGGCAGCATATTTGACGAAGGCAACGTGTGGCGCGTGAAGTAGGGGCTGACGGGGTGTGCGACATGCATGGGCAACCTCGCTGCTGTACCGCACTGTAGTGTACTGACTACCTGTACCGTGTGCTGTGAGAGGCCAGCCCTTGTCAGATCAAGACCAAAGGAAGCTTCAGCTGGTCCCCAGCCAACCAGCAGGAGGTCTGTGCCCTTCATGGCCGGGTGCTGCCAAACGCCTCACCTGGTAGCCGTCGCCCGACTCCAGCATCACATACTCGCCCACGTCGTCAAAGTGGAAGCTCTTGCCATCAAAGCCAACAATGATGGGGTCGTTGATATTGCACGCGCCCTGCACGCCAGCCAATAACCGCTTGCTACCAGCGATTGCATGAGGCGCTGTGCCAAGCTCACCTATATCAGTTCTGTCTCCTCATTGCACCCAAGCGCCGCTCACTTCATCAACCGTGGCTGCCTGCCTTCCCCTGAACCGTGCCGGCAAGCATCGCATCCAGCATGGTGCTGAAGCGGGTGCTGCCAGGTGCAGGCTTGCCATTAACAGCCACAAGCCCCCCATGCCGCCCCCTTGTTGGTGACCATCACCCCCTGGCTTGCAGCCACCCACCTGAATGACGGTGACGTCCACAGGGTAGTGGGGGTTGTTACAGTTGGCCTGCATGGGCATCAGTCAGCATTGGCGTCAGCTCGGAGAAAAAGCAAGGGCAGCAAGGGTGTGTGATGGCCTTGCCCCCGGCCAGGAGTCACAGCGAGACGAGGTCGGTCAGTGAAGGGCATATCAAAGGTGGGTTGAGAAGCACAAGGGCTGTGAGCGACCCTGGTAAAGGCAGTGCACAGCCAGCACATGACAGGCTGTGACCCTGTGATAGCTAGCTAGGGTACTAAGAGCGGACAAGGCACTCACCGAGACCTCGTCGGGTCCGCAGAGCGTGAAGTGGTACTTGCCACGGGTGATCAGTGCATATGTGAACGTCAGGTATGGACTGAAAGTTTTTGGCACATCGCTGAATCCAGGGCAATCAGTCTGGGGGCCCCCACTCTGCGGGAGCAGCGTGCACTTGACAGCATACGACGGGCCTTGGCTGGCCCCCTCGTACACGATGGTGATCTGCAGACACCAGGAGGAACAGCCTGTACATCACTTGTATCAGTTGTCAGTCTTTTTTGAAGGTGACACGCAGACGATGTAATAACAGGACTGGTGAGCACCAAAACACCATAAAGGGGACTGCGCTGCTCGCTCGCTCGCACAGCGCGCGCCCCCCACCACCGTGCGTGCCGCCCCCCCCCCCCCCTCCACACACACACACACACACCACCCACCCACCCACCCACCCAATACACCACCCACACACCACCACCACACCCACCCAGCCATCCACACGCAAACCACCACAGCCACACAACACCGACCACACACCAAAAGGAAAACACGGGCGCACACAGGTGTTGGCGGCACAGACCATCAGCCCTTCAGCCACACCACTCACAGTTTGCCCTTGATAGACCAGGCCGTTGGGGCAGGCCGTGGGCCCGATGGTGACCCTGGGCGTGATGGTCTGAACACATGAGGGGAAGGGCAGCATTAGGCACTCAGCGGGTTCGGTACCTTACAGGGTCGTGCAACCCCCCATGAACCAGCCAAGGCCCGGTCAGGACACCAGGTTACCCATGGGCGGCGCTCTGCTCTGGCTCAGACGGCCCCACCCGTCGTTCAAAGCTATAGCAAAACAGCCTTACCTGAGCCTGGGCGGAAACCATCAAGGCCACCAGGAGGGCAAGCAGAGGGAGCGGCCTCATCGTGGCGAGCAGACTCTCGGGTAGCGTCCAAGCTTATCCCCTGCACAAAAACTACAAGCTGGCTGCTGATAACCTTCTATGGACCGCGTGCAGGCCTCGAGTGACTTTTGGGCTGCCCTTCAACGAAGGACTACCTCAATACCATTCGCGGTACCATACTGACCACTTCTTTGCCCCAGGACGATCAACATGGCGCACAGCTAGCAGGACGTGCACTGCTAAGAGCCTTCCTATACCGCCAAGCACGGGTGGCTGACCCAATGGGCGAGCGCAACCATCAAACGGCTCTCTGAGGCTCGATCACATACCTTTGCTGCACGAGAAGGGAGGTTTTTACCTTCTTCAATTGCTCAAAAACCTCAGCCGACTGGGGATAAGGGGTGCAGGTGTAATGTTCGCTGACAGGAAGCTGGCTGGCTGTTGGCAGGAATGGTATGTACTGGGGCCGCCCCAAAAACTTGCCGCCGCGGCATACCAATAATGGTATGTCTTTGGTACTGACATCCAGATAAGGACTTTTGGACATCAGAACGTTCCGAGCTATAAAACCTGGTTGTACAAGGCTCGCATTTTCGCAGGCAGGCACCTGTCTGGAGCGGAGCTAGTCAGACCGCAACGGACTGCAGTACTGTGTCCTGTGAGTCAGGACACCTCGGCTTCACTGGCTGGGGTCACTTCCTCCCGTCCCACGATCAGATTTGACGTCAACAAGACTGTTGTAACGGGAACTCCTATACCACGGTCTGGACAGAGGGACATGCATCTTGGGGGCTTCCCTGTTGCAGCCTCAGAGTCGTTTCATGGCGCAACACTTAGGTGTTAGGGCACACCGGTGACATATGCTAGCTGTCCAGCAAGGGTTGGGCTGGGCAATTCGGGGCAACAAGGTGAGGGGCCAGCTTCGAGTATCATCCTACCCAGGACCTTGTCTCCACTGTGCCTTGCTATGGGTGCGGGGCATCCCATTCGCAAGCACTCAGTTGGGTCGCACAATTTGTAGGCCGTCTTCATGCCCCCCTGGCAGTTGAGCTCCTGCAGAGTGGTGCACCTGCACACAGCTTTGAGCTGGCGCGAGTGTATAGTGAGGCCACCTCATAGTAGGAGGTGGCGGGTGACCCAGCAAGGGCCACCGAGTATGTGGTCAGCACATAGGGCAGAACCTCTGCATGTGCTGTGTACTGCCCACAGCATCCTGCCTCCTGCAGCGAGTCTGGTAGGTGAGCAAGCAGTAAAGCACGCACATGTCTGTCCTCTCCTACTGCGAAGGCGTGCGCTGTGTGCCGGAATCCATATCAGGAGGGTTAGGTTACAGGTGAGGTGCCCTTGCAGCCAGCCCTTGGAGCTTTCCATCTGTCCTTAGTTTATAGCACGGTACCACAGGTGGGGTATGGGGGCGTCCCCTAGGGTCAAGTCACACTTAGGGTATGGCTTTAACCAGATTAGAGGGGACGTACATGTACACAGCAGTCAATCTTGATACAGCTATCAAAATAGTACAGGGTGGCAGGCTGCAATGCTGAACTGTAATAGGAGGTGGCAAAGGTGGCACTGAGCAGAATCATCCTGCAAGCGTGGACAGACCTAGCGCAAGCGCGCATGCATTAAACCCCCATACACCACATGGAGGCATGGACAGCCTCAACAACGGTGCACACTGAATAGTCCTTGACACAACAGGAACTGGAGGTACCCAGCCAACAAGTGTGGAACGGTGTCAGCAGGGTCATACTCAGACAGGCTTGGATCTCCTGTTTGACCTCAGGCCAGGGCGGAGGACAACAGGCTACCACTAGCCAGGGGCGGAACCATCTGCACCTTACCAGCTCGTGTAGAGGCCCGTCCCGGAAGGGGCCCTACATGCTGCACACACCGCGCGGCAATGGAGACCCAGGCACTAGATTTCCCGAGGGACGTGCCTGTCCTTGTAGCGCCGCTTCATCGCCTCATCTCCCGCTCAAACTTGTCGAGCCGCTGCACCCGCTTGAACCCGTAAAGTACAAACCCAGCAAAGATGGCTGACAGGCCCAGCACACCGCCCGCCGCTGCATCCGCCACAACAATGGGCTACTGTCAAACATTGGTGATATGGCTCTGCCGGCCCCGGCACGCCTCCTTGTACTCTGCAGCCCTTATCGCCCTGCTCGATTGCGGCACGACGGCAGCATGTCATTGCAGGCCCCATGGCTGATTCCGCCTGGCTCGTCAGTAACTCATGATGACATAGACACCCCAAAGGACCGAGCTCTGTCACCCAACTTGCACACAATGTGGCTGTTTGCCGAGGGCCTGCAGAGCCATGCCCTGACCAGCAGACTTGCACACAAGTGGCTGGATGTTTGCCGAGGGCCTGCAGAGTCATAACCTCAGGCTCATTCTGCATGCAGCCTGTCAGTCCAGTCCAGCCCAGCTCTACTCCCTCTTCGCACTACCTGCCACCCATGCTAAAAACCTGATCAGCAGCAACACCAGCACCGGTTCTGCCCTCCACCCACCTGCGTCCTGCCCCGCCAGGCCCAGCTGGGTGCCCACATTGAGCAGGCCCAGGCAGGCTATGGAGTTGATGGTGGCCACCTGCATGACGCCCGCTCTGCGTGCTGTGCGCTCCGCCTCCAGCACCCTCACCCTGCACTTGGAAACAGTGTTTGTTTCATTTGTGAAGAGGACTTCTGGAAGCTACCAGTTGGCTGCCAGAGACGGTGTGCAGTGGTTGCTTAGCCAGTATCATGGGCGGGACGTCTGGGTGTGCGCGACACACAGCTTCCCGAAGATGCTGCAGCACTTTGGGCTGGTGCAAGATGCATCGGCATGCGGCGAGCGGGGGAGCTTGGCAGAGAGAAAGACTTGGTACAGACTACTCTCTGGTGGTTGGCTATCGCCGTTGCATCCTGCAGGTGCCCACTATCCCAGCCCTGCCTGCAGCCGGCGGCTGCGGCCAGTGTCTCAGGCAGAGATCTGGCAGAGGCACACAGTCTTGGTGTCATTGGCCCACGCCGCAGGCACGTCAATCACTGATTGTCCTCCTGGAGAACCCCACCGGGTTAGGCCCAAGTAGCCACAAAGTAATCTTTCCCTTTATCGAGTAGAGACGTACCTGAGCTTCAGGTCGCCAGACTCCAGCTGTGCAAGGGTGGACTCGATGCGCGCGACCCTCGCGGGCACCGCGGCGGCTGCCTGCCCCATCTCGGTGGCCTGCTGCTGCAGCTGCTCCAGCACAAAGCCTTGCCTGGCCTGAGCATCCTGCAGGCAAGCAGAGAGTGATGGCTCAGCCAGGCTTTCGATTGGCAGCGTTCATTTGATGGGCGACGAGGGAGCACATCAAGGCCCGGCAAAGCTGAAGCCTGGGCGCAGCCACCGCAGCAGCCGAGAAAGCCTTCACGGGAGGAGGCCTGGCTCGCGACCCAACCGGCATACCTGCAGGTCGAGCAGCTCCCGCGCGTAAGGCGCCGCCACCGCCGCAAAGCTGAAGCCCGGGTCCAGCGCCTTGCCGATGCCCTCGAGCGTGGCAAAGGCGCGCAGCACAAAGGTGAAGGTGGCGGGGAACCTGAAGGGGCGGTCCAGGGCGACGGCAAACAGGTCCTCGCCGATGGTCTGCAGAGGGGGCCAGCGGGAAGGGGAGTCTCGAACGTGAAGTGTGTGCAGGGAGTGGGGGTGGGTGGTGGTGGTGGTGGTGGTGGAGGTTGGGGGAGGGTGGGTGGGTGGGGGTGGGGGAGAATGAGGGGGGGG
>BBXU01001419.1:0-61256 GCA_001598975.1 Parachlorella kessleri | reverse complement strand
CGCGGCGGTGGGTATTCATGGTGTGGCCAGGGCATTAGGACAAGCGGTGGGGCCTTCAAGGCGGGGGCCGTGGTGTCCAGTTCAAATGTTTCCAGCAGGGGCTGGTGCTAGGTTTGAAGGGGAGCAAAGCAGCTCACACAGGCACGCAGGCGGCCTTCACGCTGCAGGAAGTCAGACCGCAGAGATTGTTCGATACGCCAGCTCCCATGCTGCCCGTGAGTTTTTCACCATGAACCCGCTGCCTCAATGTGTTTACAGGTGAACTGACCGCCACCGCCTCCTTGGCCTCCGCCTGACGGTTGATGGTTTCGATGAAGAAGGCGATGGCTCGCTTGACGCTCAGGGTGTCGCTGGTGGGCACAATGATGCCCAGCGCCACCAGGCACCGCACCACCTGCAAGAGGGGAACCCGGGTGGCACTCACCTCTCAGCACCACACAGCAGAGACACCAAACTGCTCCTCCACAGCCACATGTATGTGCAATAGCACAACAATGTGACCTCCACAGAACTTGCCTACCAGGCTGGCAGCAAAACATAACTTCAAGGCCTTGCTTCCACTGGTAACACCGGCATGCAATACAGCTGACAGAGAACTTGCTACAAGAGATCCAAGGCTGGAGTAGGTTAGGGAAGCCCACCTGGTCCACATCCTTCTTGGCAATTCCATAGAAAAGCTCCAGCAGCCTCTCGCGCGTGGCCGGCACTATCTCTCCCATCATGCCAAAGTCGTAGAAGATGAGGCTGCCGTCCGCCGCTGCAGGCAGCCAGGCGGGGCAGCTGGGAGGGAGCACGGCGCCAGCAGTCCAGCACCCATGGCTCCCATCTTCCATCAGACCCTGACGACTGACCAAGCGCTCCTCTGTGAATTTCAAGTGGCCTGGGAGGACGGCTACCCTTGCTGCAACATGGCCGGGGATCAAGGAGAGCCCCATTGCATTGATCAAAGAGAGCTCTCGCCCTGCCCACCTACAGCGATGTTGCCAGGGTGGGGGTCGGCATGGAAGAAACCCTGCCTGAGGATCTGGATGAGATACGCCTCAGTCGCCCGCTGGGCCACCGCCTTGGCATCCAAGCCTGCAGCAGTCACCTCGCGGGCCTCCATCAAGGGAGCCAGGGCTTGGCAGCAGGTGGCACTTGCACCTGTCAAACAATGCGCAGGATCTCTTGATGGATCCCCTGCCAGGGATGGTCCTTCCCTGAGGCAAGCCCTGCCAGGCTTTTTTTGCTTGCTTTGGCGCTCAGTCATCCCACGCGGTTGCACATTTGAGCCTCGAAACCCGTGCCCGGCGCAGCCCTCCCTCTTGATATATGTGAGCTCCTCCTTTCAACAAAATATGAGCTCCTCACTGCATACCCAGCCTATGATGCCAGGCAGTCCACCATTGCCCAGCTTGCCTGCCGCGGAAAGCTGGGCTATATTGATAATTTTGATTCCCGGGAGATACTCCAGGGTCAGCACGCTGGGGGAGGAGTACTGCCAGTAGATCCGGGGAACCTGGACCCACGGCTTGCCAGAGAAGTTGCGGCGGAACCTGCAGGTGGCGTGCTAAGGTGCTTTCATAGTCAGAGGGTGCACTGATGCGCCAGCATACAAGTGCTGCCAGAGTGGATGATGTGAGCCCACACGGTCTACTTTGGCTCTCTGCTCATCAACAACCACCTTGTAATTCGTGGACATGCCCATAACCCGCCTTGCGGCGCCACAACAGTGGCCGTTGGTCGGCAGCTAGGAACAGTTGTTTTTGCACTGTTGCCATGGTGCTCGGGGACTTGCTCTTCTAACCTGGAAGATAAGGATGATGCTCATCGGCTAGTGAACCTACTAGGTACGTCGGTCCCTCATCAGTCAAGCTCACCTGTCGGCGTTCCTGCCCTCATTGATGTAATCAATCTCCTGATACAGGATGGTGGCGCACTCCTGCAGAAGTAAGCTATGGATATTGGAAGACTGAGCGCCAGCAGCACACTGTAGCACCTCAAGTGTTCCCAATCTTACTGTCCTCCAGACCAACCATGGCAGCAACAACACTGCTTGCTGTGGTACCTTGTCACAGGCTGCCTCCACGCCAGCTCAAGCCACGAAAAATCGTCAATGAGAGCTTAGCGCACAGCAGCTGCAACGCCCCTGATGACTCAGGAGGGCCACGCTGCCCGCCGCCTTACCTGGTAGATGGCGGCAAAGTCGCGCCTGCCACTCTCATCCTGCCTGTCCAGCTGCTCCGCCACTTGACGCAGGTTCTCTAGGTCAATGTCAAACAACTGCTTAAGGCCTGGCCGCTGGACCTACAAGGGTCAGACAAAGCCACCACGGCTTCACCGCCACGCCAGTTCCAGTCCAGAGCAGCCTTTGCTACTGGGAGAGGTCCGCCTTGAACAGCAGTGTCCACTACAGCATTGTGACTATGGGAGGCCATGACGTCCCTCTTATTGACAAGGTTCTCACCTGCCAGGCCTTTCTCAGGAGCCCTGGACTCCACAACTTGTACATGTGCCTCCAGATGACAACCAGCCCTCCCCTCAGGCCTGACCACCGCCCGCTCCTCACTGCGCACTTTCCCCTGCCCAGCGTTACTGCCCAAGGCTGTGAGCTCCTCACTGCGCACCCCTGCTTGTCCCAACCGCCATAGTCCCTATCCAACTCCTGCTTCCACACTGCTCACCTTGACTACCACCTGCTCCCCGCTGTGCAGCCTTGCCAGGTGGACCTGCCCCAGGCTGGCTGCGGCGATGGGGCGGGGGCCAAAGTCCCGGAACAGCACACTGGGCGGGGCACCCAGCTCGCGCTGGAGGATGGCCTGCACCTTGCTGGCACCAAACGCGGGCACCCTGTCCTGCAGGCAGTGTTGGGGACCACAAACAGACTGGTCTTGGTCGCACGCCTTGCAACAAAATGTATGGGACAAGGGGACAAGGTCGTTGAGGGACGCGGTGGCTGGGCCACATTGGCATTGGAACATGATATGGAGCAGGAGGGCCAAATGGCTACAACGAATGCCAGGCATCACGCATAGCTGAGGAAAGCCAGTACTCGCAGCAGCGCCTGCAAGCCATCAATACAACCCACCCCAGGCCTTAGTCAGCCCACAGCTCACGTCTTGGCCACACGTGGCCCTGCTGCTACACATGACCAACGCGGCTGCCACACCTAGCTAGCCTTGCTGCTGCTACGCATCGCCTTGCTGCTAGCCCACGACCGAGCCAGCCACCCCATGGCTGACCCTGCTGCGGCCTGCTCTACCTGCAGCTTTGAGAGCTCCTCTGTGAACTCTGCAGGGAACAGGTCGCTGCGTGTGCTAAACAGCTGGCCCAGCTTGATGAAGGTTGGGCCCAGCTGCAGCAGCCGCTCCCTCACCCAGACAGCCAGGGCGCGGGTGCGCGCCAGGCGCCTCTCATCTGTCATGCCACCTGCATTTCCCAGCAGGGCACTTTTGGGGGTCGACCAGGCTGCCAGGGGCGGCCTTGTCATGTCTTGTAGACCTGCCTTCAAACCTGCCACATCCTCTGTCTGTTTCACACTGGCACCAGTTCCCTTGCGAAGGGTGTCACGCTGCTGCGCAAACCACACAGCAAGATGACCAGCCTGCCGTAGCCGCAGGCAGGCTTCCAATGCGCACTGCAGAGCCATGAGGAGTCGGATTCGGTAACACAACTAACTGCAGTGAGGACCACACCCTGATCCAGATCACCCACCTGGGTATGTCCAAGGCTTGTCCAGCAAGAACAGCCTGGCTCGCAGGGTCAACACAAAGCTCCAGGTGTCGGCGGCCCGCCGCTGCTTGCTGTATGACTCCTGAGCCCAAGCGTAGCTGTCATCCAGCGGGATCTCTGGTGAGGTATCTGCATGGCCACGTAGGGCACCCAGCAGGTCAGTTGTGTCTCCAGCTGCCATGCCACATTTGCCTTGATGAAGGCAGAGTAAGAGCTCCTCGGTGAAGGCACTGTATCCACTACCAAGCCAGGTCCAGCGTGCCAGCTTGCGCTACAACTAGTGAGGCCTAGCAGCGGGCCTCACCTGCCTCAAAGCCAGCAACCATCATGTTGCGCCGGAAACCTCGGCTAGCCTGCCCAGAAGCAGCAGATTGCGAGGCTGCCGCAGGCGGCAGCCTCTGTTGGGGTGGAACCGCCGGTGGGCCTCTAGCCCTCCCATCGAAGCTGGTAGCATTTGTGGTGGCAGTGCCATTGCCAACAAATCCAACACCGGTAGCCCCGCTGGCTGTGCGCGCAACCACTGCTGCTGGCTGAACAGCCTGCTGTGAACTTGCGATGTTGACCACCGTGGCACTGGTTGCGGCGGACTGTGGTAGTTTTGGTGTGCTGGACCCGTTGCTGGGGCCCTGATACACCATCAGTATGGCGTCCTTGTTTGCAGGCAGTGGCTGCAGCTGGGGTGGCGGCGGGAGCTCCACAGGCTGCTGCTGCTGCTGGTGCTGCCTGCTTATCACGTCATTGGCAGAATCTCCTGGTGCCAGCGGACGCATTCGAGGGCTTGTACGAGCCGTGCTTGCTGCAACCCATCCTGGGCGCCGTGAAAGCCTCAGGGGGGACCTGAACCACAGTTGGTGGGAGCAATACCTCGCTACCACCCATCTCGTTTACACGCACCACAGCACTTCTGCGTGAATAAAGCCACACCCGTGCTAAGCAAAGTCGAAGTAACCCTGACCTCAAGGCTAGACACTTGTGAACCGGAGGATCCTGGGAAAGCAGCCATGCCTACCTTGGACCGAAGTCCAGCCACTGTCTGCTCGTCAGCATGGAAGAGCTCGGCGGTGAATGCAATCTGTGCTCTTAGAGTCTAGTCTCAGAACAAACCAGAAATGGCAACCATTCGCAAATATGACTGAAGATATAACTACTGACAGAAGAAAGAGGAATAAACATTACACTGAATCGAGTGAGCTTGGGCGAAGTTTGGGAGCCTTTGCTGAGTACTGTCCTGTCGTCCTGCCCCATGTCAGTGGGCAATCATGAATGGCCGGTGTTGCAGTCCTCCGGCAGTCAAGGAGGGTACTGCGACTTTCAAGCTCTGGTAGGACTGCAAGGATTGGCCTGTGGTTCAGTTCATAGGCAACACACCCTTATGCACAAGTTGCTGGTTCCTCCACATGCACCCGCGGTTGTTTGTCGTGGTCAACTCTTAGTGCACTTGTACTTCAAGATTTTGCCCAACGGTGTTCACCGGAATAATAACCCAGGTTGAGCCGTCTCTGCTTTCTGCAGTGACCACACTGAGCACCCAGCTGGACAGCACTGGTTCAGGAACTCAATCGTGCATGAGGTAGATGTCTAGCTGATCATCCCCACACCCAATGTGCAGCTGGGACCTAGATCCTTATCACAAAGGCGGGTGTGGTACCGGTACTGTGAAAACGTGTCAGAATGCCCAGGCCCAGGGGCCCCTTTAACACGCCTAGGCTCCTTCTGCAGCCACAGTTGGAGTTTCCTGGGTGACAGTGGCCACCTCCGATCACACCCACTGGCACAGGCTCGTCAGTGTTGGCTCTACCCCCTTCCTGCAGTGCTGCTGAGCACACCGCTAGTAGGGTTCATCAAAAGCGGAAATGGCACACCCAACTGCCCTTCTTCAGCTCCGAACAGGAGCTGTGCTGCTGGCCCATGATCGCGTGGGGGTTGCCTTGCGCCCTGCTTCCTTGGCACCTGCCAAGACTGCTCTCCAGCGCATCAGGCGTGTCGTCCCAGCAGGTCAGTCTGCACTTGGCACCTTTGACGCGTTTCTCGTGCCCCCCGATCCGCTTGACCCTATGGTCTGACACTGCCTAGGGCCATACCACATTGGGGTGCCCGTTACTGCCTTCCAGGGGAGCAACATGCTGCAGGTCGATGGCCTGCAACAGGTTGTGCACCGCTCAGGACGTAGAGCGTGTGATCCCACTCCACTGTGGAAGCACTGTCCCCTGTACTGACCCTAGAGCTAGAAATTGCTGTACTGCAGGAAAAGCCCGGAGGCTCAGCGCTGCTCCTGTGCTGGCAACGGCTTTGCGAGAGGTTGCCACCAAGGCTGGAACCAGCGAGGCTCGGCAGCTTGAGCTTCGTGGCAGCAACGACTGGCAAGGTAGGCACTACTGCGGAGGGTTCGTGAGGTTTCCAGCCAGCCCTGTGCCTGGCCGAATATGGTGTTTCTGTGCAGGGCTGTCCACTCTGGGCTTGAGCATGGCCCTGGCTGCTGCTCTGCCTCTTTGACCTGCGCATGCATGTCCAACCTTGCAGGACTGCTGCCGACTAAGGACAACGACACCATCGCCCCTGACCTGCGCGACACCATCCTAATGTATGGCGAGATGGCGGAGGTCACATACGACAGCTTCATTGGGGACCCCTCCTCGCGCTTGTGAGTCGCTTGTTCTCGGGTACTACTGAGCCGCCTGCCTTGCACTGCTGCTAGCGCACAGTCAAGGCTGGCACATGTGTGCTGAGCTGGCAGGCAGCGGTCTACCTGGCCGAAGTGTCTGCGCAACTGGCCTTCACCACGGTTTTGTGGGCATCCAATGTCGATGGGGGTCTCCTGGAGGGTGCACGCAACCTTATTGCGACAAAGCGGCTGACCAGCTACCATGCAGCGCCTCACGACAGGTTCAGCCTGCCAAGCCGGCCGAGACGCAGGGCAGGACCCCACTGAACAGCCAGGGTTCCAGCTGAAAGTTGGTGTGTCCCTTACATACCGCCTGCAGTTTTGGCAAGAACCGCTTTGAGAAACCGGCGGACTTGTACCCAGACATCCTGCTGCCTCAGTCCAAGGCACGCAGGTTTGTTGGACTGCCGTTACCTGGCCCATTTGATTTTTTTTTCTTTTAAGATCGTTGGTCGCGCGCGATAGGAGTGGTGAGCCTACAGACGAACCCTGGCATTGGAGGTCTATCTACCAAAAAAACTCAGCACGTTTCCGGCCCTGAGCCATAACTGCAACCATAGTGTGCTGGGTGCTGGCCTTGCTGCCCTCTCTCTAAGTTTATCATGCAAGTGATGCTGCCTCCCTCATAGAGGCCGCCAAGCGGTCCTTGTGGTCCAGGAGTTGACGGCAAGCTCCGTTGTTTCCTGCGCCGGCCCGGGCACGCTGTTGGGGCTGCAGTGGGCCTCTTGCACGGAGATACCCCCCTGGCCAGGACATGTGGAAAGTCCATCATCTTCACCCAAGATATATGCTCTCTTGACACGCACCTCGCCCAACTTGTCTTGTATCTCCTGCCACCCAGGTATGAGCTCCTTCCCAACGTGGAGGAGGCATACATGTTTGCCACGGAGGGTGCCTACAAGCTGGACGACGAATCCAAGGAGGGCAACCCCTCCCCCGACCGGATTGCTGACCCACAGAACAAGAACTGGATCGGCTACATCGCAGTGTCAAGGGAGGCAGGTGAGTCCTCCCCAAGGCCCCCACCAGGGACGTGCTAGCACCTTTTGCTGCTGGTTGCTGAAGGGTTGGAAGCACAAGGCGGGGGCTAGGACATGTCAGGAAGTGAGGCAGGAAATCGGCTGCTTGAGGCAAGCTGATGCCTGTGAAGGGGCTTGTGCAGCTCTAGCGTGGTCTGCTCAGGAGTCCCACCTGGCGTCCCTTGGCTGCAGAGGATGGGATGCGGGACGTTGCCATCATGTTCCGGGGCACCATCACGGGCGGCGAGTGGAAGACTAACGTCTTCGGCGACAGGTCTGTTCTGAGGCTTTGCGGACCAAGCAATCACCTCCTTGCGTAGCACCACTACTTGGTACCACTAACCGCACAAATGCCGCCAGAATATGAGAGTAGGCAAGGTTGGGTGCTAGGTACCCCACCCTGTGATCTACCCCCCCTCCCCTACCCCCCCCCCCCGGGGATTGATGGGACCTGCCCTTGCGGCCTCCTCACCTACACTTACTGTAGCACGGTAGCTGCCCGGTGCCATACTGCGCTTGCTTACAACAAGTTGCCATGTTGTTCCTGGTGCTCCTCTCTGCATACAAAGGCTTGTCTCGCAGGTTTTGGGCATGGTGAGTCATGCCCCCCCCCCACCCCCCCTCCCTCCCATTGCCAGGCTGGTTGAGTGGGACCCTCGCACTCCTGGGCTGGGAGGCAAGGTGCACGAGGGCTTTAGGGCCACCTATTGGGAGTCTGGTGACCACGACCTGGACTCTCCTCGTGCGGTGCGTTCGTGGACAGCTGCATCTACACTTGCCCAGCTGCTGTGCCCCTGCGTGTCCAGCTGCTATTGGTGGCGCCAGGAGAGCAACTGCTTACTTAAGGTTGACGGAAAGGCGGAATGTGGAAATATCCCGCCGGGAGCTGCGGCTGCGATTCCCTGATCATTGCTGCTCCTGTCCACCACCTCCGATTCTGCTGTCTATTCTGCCAGCATGAGCCTGTACTGTATTGTACGGTACAGTTTGTAGCAGGCCAGCAGGTCTTTCCTTTGAGACGCGCGCTGCCAGCAGCTGGGTCTTATATTGCACTATGTAGTTGCTGCGCTTGACTCCCCTGGTCAGCCTCATGAGCAGCCCAATCGCTGGTCCACCGCCCACCAAGCATCTTTTGTTCTGATCCTAAGTGTCCTGTTACCCCTCATCCCCGCAGACGGTGCGCCGGGCTTTGGAGGCCATTCTGCGCAAGTATAACACCTCAGTTGGCTCCGTCACAGTGACGGGCCACAGCCTGGGCGGCGCGCTGGCCAGCCTGGCAGCCTATGATGTGGGGCTGCGCCTCAATGCAACCGGCCCTGGCACCATCAGGGACACGATGGCCAAGCAGGGAGTGAAGATCCGGGACAAGATCCATGTGTCAGCCATCACCTTTGCTTCGCCGCGTGTGGGCAACCCAGACTGGAAAGCCGGGGTGAAGAAGGCTGGCGTGAAGATGCTGCGGGTTGTCAACTACAGGGATGTGGTCCCACAAGTGCCAGGTAGGCGCGCCGGCAGGTTTGAGCTGTGTTGTGGCGCCATTGTGACTGGCTGCAGGGTGGCGGCAAGGAGCCTTGGGCAACAGAGTGATGTCTGCGTAACCACAGAGTGTGTCGGGTCCACACGGTGTTACAGATGACCCTTGTGCGTCCACGGGTGCTTCCTTCATTTCCGCAGTCGGGGAGCATTAAGCAAGGGGGTGCTCTGACATCAGGCTCGTCACAAGGCCTAGTGCTGTCCCAAGGGTTTATATCTTAGCAGCATGGCATGGCGGGTAACAGGCCAGGCAACCTGGAACAGCAGACCACCTACATGTACAGCAGTTCACTAATAGGCATATCACTGGTGCAGGGATCCTCGGCACCGCTGTGGTCAAGACACTCATCCTGGCAGGCATCGACGCCAGGGCTCCGGGCGACGGCGTGGGCACCGTGCTCAAGTTCCTCAACTGGGGCCTCTCCAAGGTTCCTGTGCTCGGCGACTGGTCGTACGAGCACACCGACCCAGAGGTGCGAAGGTGGTATGGTCGTGCAGGGCGGGAAGGGGCCCCCAGGCTCAGCTGCGCAGCAGAGCCATGACTGCGATCGATTGCTTTTTTCCCTGGTACAGCAGAGCTTGCATGGTCACAGCAGCATGCTTTGCTTCTGTAGGCACATGGACGCCTGGTACAAAGTACCACCGACACATTGCAACTGCAGGCACAAGCTGCTACCCGCCTCCCTTCCCACCCCAAACCTTGCCTGCCTTCCTGTGCTGCCTGCAGTGGACAGTGACCACCGATGACATCACCTATGTTGAGGGCTCCCCTAACAACGCCAAGCGGCCCATGCGTGTGCTGGAGCGCAAGGATGTGGGCCCCCGCCACAACTTGGAGGTACGACTCCTCAGGCACCGATCCTCGACTTTGAGTTGCTTTATAACTTCTTTCGTGCACCGTAAGGCGCCTGTCCGTGCATGCTCCTGGGGGGCCTTGGAAGCCCCTTGCTGAAGAATTTGTGGCAACAGTAGGTTCACATTGCGGTCTAGGGAGCACCTAGAAGGTGCCGCAGTGTTGCCCTCCTGCGATAGGGGGGGCCGGGCCCTCCCTGTGACCTCCTCCCCAGCTGCACTCGCTTCCGGCAGTCTCCCGTTCACGAGACACGCATCCCAGCCCTGCCATGCCCTCGGACCGCCGCAGGTGTACCTATACATGGTGGCGAACCTGAGCGCCCAGAAGGGTGGGACCATCAAGCGTGACCCTGTGCTACTGAACAAGGGCGACTGGATCCTGGAGTCCAAGTGGCTGCTGGAGAACAAGCGCCCTGACGTGCCCAAGGCCTGGTACCAGCCCCAGGTGTGCGAGGCCTTCTCCCAGTGGAAGAAGGACACCTATGGCCAGTGAGGAGGCAGAGCATGTGAGTGGCGGAGAGACCGACCAATTTCCTGGGACTGAGCAGTGGGCAGGCAGTGATGCCTGGGTTTCTCAGTGTGCGATTACTTAATTGGGAGAGGTGGCCCCAGGTATGAGAAGAGGGCATCAGGTACAGGCGGCTCTGTATGCGATTTGCCTGCCTATCCTTACACATGTTTAGGAAGCTTTCCAAGCCTCCCGGGAAGCTAGCAGCGCCCCAGCTGTGGGCCTTCCAGTCCAAAGTCTGACTCTCGTAAATGCTACCCTGGAACACTCGACAGTCCGCTTTATATTTTCCCTTCAGAGTTGACCTCTGCGCAAAATATGCTGCCCTTCAGTTTTCTTAGTTATCCTGGCAAGAGGTCCTGTTCCGGTGTCTGTCTATCTGTGTGGCCTGCTGAATTGTTTCCCTGAGTTTTGCTACGATACATCATGCACCATGAACCGGTGAGTGCTTACTGATCTTTGGGATGTACTGTTTGTGAGACCGAGCTGTCCTGCTTCGCAGAGACAGCAAGGTTGAGCCGCAAAGTCTGGCCAGGTGCCCCCTTTAAACTCTGACAGATGTTGTACAGGGAGGGACTTGGCCGCTGGTAGCACCCTTCTCAAGTGGCCCGCTAGCTCCAGTGGATCTAATATCCGCTTGCCCAAAGTGGTGCACTTATTGCTGGGGTGGGCAGCACCCTGCTGCCTGCCAAGGTCGCGTGCTGTGTCCACAGAGGAAGTTCCACGGATACTGATAGTGGGTTGGGGTGGGAAGTAGCTTCTTACGGCCTTGAAAGTCGCAGGTAGAGAAGTGGGTGTTGGACGGGGCTCTTCTCCTTTTCAACCCAGCCCCTCCTACGGGTACACCTTGCAAAGGCCTTTAGGTGCTGTGCCCACTCAAGGCAGCATCCGGCTCAATTATCTGTATCAGACTTGCACCGCCTCACAAGGACTTGGTGAACAGGCTGGCAACCGTGCCTGCTCCAGGTCAGCACGCCTGCTGACCTAGGTCCGTACCAAATGGTATTGAGCCACGCTTGCCCAGTACCATTACAAATGCCGGGTCGTTTTTAAGAGGCCTTTGTATTCAACTGTTCTTTTGCTAGCCCAGCATACACAAGTGTGCACCAACCACCTCCTGCCAGCACTGAAGAACCCTTGGCTCCGATTGCTGCCTGTCCGCACCTAAAGGGAGGTTGCCCAAGCCTGGCTAGTAGTGCTATCTAGGCACAAGTATGGCATACCCAACGGCTCTTCTCCGGCTCCGATCAGGGGCTTTGCTGCAAACTCCTGAGCGCCGGGGGATGACCAGTGCGAGTTTGGCACCAACGAGGCTGCCATTGTCGCTTGCCCGCCCCAGGCGGGCGAGCTCGGCAGGTCAGTGATAGCGGCGCTGCTGAGTCGGACTCGGGTTTCGGCGGCGCACAGTTCCTCGTCGAGCTGAAACACGGCAATGTGACTTGTTCATGCAAGGGTTGTATGACGCTTGCAAGCACGACAATTTATGACACCTATGGGGGTGTACAGGGTGCCAGCTGCTGCAAGAGCTTGGCAGAACTTCAGGGGTGGCACCCAGTGGGTTCCGAACAGACAACTGGGTACACTGTTGGGCTGCTCTACGGTGTGGTAGCCGGCAGGGCTGCTTGGGGCACGGCACAAGCCGGTAGTACCAAACCCTTGTCTTTTTGGCTGCCCCCTGCGTATTGCAGGTGCAGCTCGGGGGCTCAGGACTGCCCGAACCCGGGCACCAGTGGTGCCACAAGCCTTCCACAATGGCGAGCACCTTGAGATGCGCGGCGTCAACAAGTGGAAGGGTAAGCACCTACCTGGACAAGTGCATGTGTGCCTAGGCATGCCATACATAGCACTAGATCGCGGCAGCGGGATTCTGTTTTGTCCACCAGCTGGTGTTCTGTGGTGCACTTCCTAGCCAAGTAACCCCTCAAGCACCGTAATCATCGTTCCAGGGCTTCTCCCTACCCGAGGGAACGACCACCTCGACCGCGACCTGCGCGCCACCATCCTGATGTATGGGGAGCTGGCAGAGGCCACCTATGACAGCTTCATTGGAGACCCCTCCTCCCGCTTGTAAGTCTCATTTTATGAGTACTATATGGTTTCAAAATTGGCCTGGGGCGGTGCCCACACGTTATGGTTTATCGGGTAGCAACCTGTTCTGGTTCGTTGTCGTGCATGAGTGAAGGAGATATGTTGATAGTGTGTTTCATCTGCACTGTTGTCTTCATCCCTGCCTCTCATATGAGATGCTTCATTAGTCATTGACAAATAGAATAAAATCAGTACAGCTCGATCTCGCTATGAAGTATGACGCCAGTGTCAACCTGGAAGCGTCGGTCAACGCTCAACAGACATTGTGTTTTGGTACCTGCAGTTTTGGCAAGAACCGGTTCGACAACCCCACTGATCTGTTAGAGAAGACCCTCCTGCCCACGTCCTTGGCCAGGGCACGCAGGTGCGAGAATGCCATTGTCCACCTACAGGCCTGTAAGTGGAAAATGGCGCCTAGGCGCCATTTTCCACCGTCCCTGGCATTAAATGGGATCCTGGAAGGGGAGGCCTCCATACAGTTACAGGTGCACATGATTGCAGCTAAAGCACCGAACGATCTTTACCTTAGAGGAGTTATCCTCACTTGGGAGCAGCCAGGCAGGAGCACAGGACTCATGCAAGAGCATCCTGCTAGGGTGACAGGCAGAAGACCATCACAGTGGTGTAACTATTGCTGTGCAAGTCTAAAGGGTAGGCTCTTGCAGGTCTAAGCGCTATCAGACCCTGGCGCGCGCACAAATATAAAACAGGTCATGCCACCCACTGTTCTGCAGGTATAGCCTCGATCCCGATAGGAAGAAGTCTTACATATATGCCACTGAGGGTGCCTACAGACTAAGCAGCGATTCCATAGAAGGAAACCCCCCACGCGACAGGATTGCAGACGTAGAAAAGAAGAACTGGATTGGGTACATCGCTGTATCAGAGCCAGGTGGGCACGGTAGACCGCTTGTTCCAGCTTTACCTGCCAGGGAATTGATAGAGCTTGGCCGGCTGTGACATTGTTTCTCTGCTTCTAGAGAGCATGTTGGGTTTACGATGCTTGAGGCGCATGCGTCTGTCCCAATGCCGGGTTGTATATGCAGCTCATCACTGTCCTCCCTTTCGATACAATATAAATCAATGCTTCCATGACAGTTGGAGGCCTTCGGGATGTCGTCATCGCCTTCCGTGGCACCATCACCAAGGGAGAGTGGGAGACAAACGTTTTTGGTGACAGGTCAGTCTCATAGCCCTCACCTAAAAGTGAAGCGCAAATATGTGCACGCTTAATGTTAGCCAGGGTGGCGGCTCGATAATGTTGGGGTCTCATAAAATGGGTCGAAACCCGGGAGGTTACTGATTTTCGTCCTGCCCGAAAGCGGGCAGTTGGTATCCAGCTTGCTGGGAACTGGACCCCCGATGTATTGGAGGGTACGAAGGAGGGGTACACCTGTCTGCTCCCTGTCGCCATGATGGCTGTTACCTGTCCTCTGGCCGGGGCTCACTGCCTTTGTTTCATTAACCCCTGTCGCAGGCACGTCGATTACTAGGTGCGCTCTTTGGGAAAGCCCCACGGCTACGCCCAAGTAGTCACTGGTCTGATTACCCCCTCCTTTGTTCACCCCTGTTGGCAGGCTGGAATCTTGCAACCTTGCTCAGCAGAGGGCGGGCATCAAGGTGCATGCCGGCTTCGGAAACACCTACTGGATGACAGATAAAAAGATGGCAGGCGTGGACGCGCCTCGGAAGGTGTGTGCAGACTGCAAAAATGCTCAGGGCTCTGTGCAGGCTGCAAAAATGCTCAGGGCTCTGTGCAGGCTGCAAACATGCTCAGGGCTCTGTGCCAGTTTGCAAGTTCTGGTCACTAAGCCCAAGACAGGTGCAGCCAGCGAGGATAAATGGACTGCATGTGGTCTTTTGCAAGTCACCCAAGGGAACATGGTGGCAGGCTTGTTCCCATGCAACCCGGGCGACACTGGAGATACAGTGGCTGAGCAGGGGCAGCAGCAGTACTACTAGTAGCAGCCATTGCCTTCCACCACTCAGCCCTAGGCAGGCCGCTTGGGCACTAGGAGGAAATTTGCTTGTGACGCAGCTACAGACGGAGCGTAAGCATTGTCACTTGTGCTGGTTTGCAACTCCTCATTGCAGACCGTCGGCAAGGCGTTGGAAGCCATTCTGCGCGAATACAAAACCGAGATTGGCTCGGTCACGGTGACAGGCCACAGCCTGGGTGGCGCCCTGGCCACTTTGGCAGCATACGATGTTGCCCTCCGCCTGCGCCCTGGTAACAGAGCCAAAGGCATTCCTCCGGGTGCCATCAGAGCTAAGCTGGCCAATGACGAGGTGGCGCCTGTTGAGATCAGGGACAACATCCATGTGTCGGCCATCACCTTTGCCTCGCCCCGTGTCGGCAACCCCGCGTTCAAGGCTGCGCTGGAGAAAGCCGAGGTCCCCGTGCTGCGGGTTGTCAACTACAGAGACGTGGTTCCCCTGGTGCCAGGTGAGGCAAGGTAGGAGGCGATGTCACTCATGTACAATGTTTGGCAGCAAGATCAGAAGCCTCACCAGCGGGTTGAAGATACAAGATATAGAGTGTGCCGCTGCGACACTGTGAGTTTGCATGCACCATGGGGAGATGTCAGCATAGGTCAGAACTTGAAGATAGCCAGCAGGGCTCTGCCACGGCCCCCCGCCAGTCTTTCAACCGTTGGGGCCTCTTCATGCTGCAGGCATCCTCAGCACCGCTGTGACCAAGACTCTCTTTCTGGCGGGCATCGATGCCAGGGCTCCTGGCGACGGTATGGGCACGGTGCTCAAGGGCCTCAACTGGGCACTCTCCAAGGTGCCCAAGCTCGGGGATTGGGCGTACGAGCATACCGATCCAGAGGTGTGTACAAGTCAAGGTAGCTGTGAGGCTGCTCCTATCTATTGCAAAACCTGGCTAGCAAGGGTTTTGGTGCTCTGTGGGGCTGGCTGAAGGGGAGTTACGGGGTCATGCACTTTATTAACCTCTACGGCTAGCCTACTCTTATTACAACGGCGAAGACTACTGCTAAAGCCACAAGGGCACTGTCATAATGCAATCCCTGCTTCAAACCGTAAGCTGATCTCGTTCTTGTATTGCAGTTGCTCTTCTACTCTGATGACATCACCTACGATGAGCAAAAGGTGAAAGACAACTCGCAGCGGCCCATGCGGGCTTTGGGGATCAAGGATGTGGGACCTCGGCACAACCTGGAGGTATGCCTCAACTGATATGCTAGTCTTTACCGCAGGACAAGTGCCTATTCCACTTTTGTTAGATATTTTGCACTTGTGCTGGCAAGGCAGGAAGCCCTACACCCTAGCGGACTGCCATACAGCACAGGATCTGCCATACATTAGAACAAGCAATTGTGGCAGTTGCGGTCCTGTACTCCAGCATTCGTGCTGTGCTTCGTTTCCTATCTTGTAGGCCTCCTGACCATGCAATGTCCATACGCAGTCTTTTTAGGCAGGTTGTAAGCAATAGACGACCAAATCCCAGCGCTTGCTGCAGAGCACTGACCAGGTGAACTGCACAGCACTGCTGCATGCCGCCTTGCCTAGCTTGCCAGCATGCCCCTCGCTTCTTGCCACATGCAGGTGTACCTGTACATGGTGGCAGTTCTGAGGGCCAGTTCTAAGAAGGGTGGGGCCATTAAGCGCGATCCTACTCTCATGAACAAGGGCGACTGGTGCCTGGAGTCCAAGTGGCTGCTGGAGCAGGGTTTTCCTGACACGCCCAAGTGCTGGTACCAGCCTCTGGTATGCAAGTTCTTTCACAATTGGAAGATGGCCACCTATGGCGAGGACTGCATTTGTGATTAGGAATATGGTGTGTTTACTCAGCACAAGCGAACATTAGCACTCATGTCCCTTGGCAATACATGGGCCCTTCACCCACTTTGCAAGTGGATCAAACTTTGAAAGGCTTGGCTGTGACCTGTCATGCGAGCTAATACTTTTACTTTTGGTTTTTGCATATATGTTGCCTGTGAGAGGATTGCAAACGTCCTAGCCGAGTGATACCACGAAGGGTCTTGAGACCTGATACATGCACTGCCTTCCTGTACTGCTGGAGGTTATATGTTTGCCAGGGCCAGGGCAAACATATAACCTGCTTACCTAGCCTGTTGCGCTATACGTCCCGTGCCGAGGCTCACTTGTCTGTTACTGTCCGATGGTCCAGCTGAAGGCTGCCGTGGCTTATTGATGAAGTGACTGAGTTCATTTGCACAGTCTGTAAGTACTTGTCCTGCAACCTTTTACGATTGGGAGACCCATACTTCCCAATTGGTTGCAACTTTGATTGTAATACAGCAGTGCAACAGCAAGCAAGGCAGCCAGGTGCTGCCAGTTTAATGACTGGCCACTGGCAAGCAGGCCTCAGGCGGACCAGCTCTGGTGCCCAGGGGATTTTTATCAGTCAACCAACTTATGCATGTGGCTGCTACCTTGTATTAATGCACTGGGAGCTACCCCCTGTCAACAGGGTGTCTAATTTTGGCGATATCGCCAAATTTTGGCGATAAATTGGCTTTCGCCTGCTAGTTTGGCGACGGCGCGTCAGTACAACCATCCTGTCGCCAGTACAAGCTGGCGCTGCTCTCGATGACCATTCCTATCGGCAGTGTACAGAACGAGCGCAGCTTCTCTAGGATGAACCTCATCAAGACCGAGCTGCGCAACCGGTTGGAGGGGAAGCATTTGAATGTAGCCATGCGTGTGGCACGGAGCAGGCACACTGCAGCAACCTTTCCCTTCAAGCGCGCCTTTTCTCTCTGGAAGAAAGCCCTGGAGGATAAGGCGGCGGCCGAGGGAAGGCAGAGCAGGGGGCGGTATGGGCTTTGACACAGGGGAGGGCTAGGGCAGCGAGGGAGACCCGCCGTGCCATGTTTGGTGTGTTTCAACAGCTGTAGCCCTGTGCAAAGGTGTCTGAAGGCTTGATACCTGGTTGGAGCCAAACATCTGACTTATTTAGCCACCACTTGGTGCCAAAATTGTATTTGCCAGCGCCAACCCCTGGAGCCAGTTTGACTTGTGCCGTCGCCAACGTTTGGCTACAAGTGTTGTAAATCTGGGGAAGCCATCGCCAACTGTCGCCAAAACCCAAAACGAAATTAGACACCCTGCCTGTCAACCAACTAGTTGCAACTGCCACTGACACCATGACAGCACCATTGTAAAAGGGCGGGAGGTCCGTTGGCCTTCAGCTGTGACCCAATTTCGACAGCCGTACACTTGCTACCTAGAATCTTATTGCAATCAACTGAAGACCTTCGTTGCCTGAGCTTTGTTGCACCAGACTATATTTTGCAGCACTTGTTGGTCGGGTTGTCATGGCGGAGGCCGATGCCAACGGCAGCAGCAAAGAGGAGTTTGAAGGAGGCGAGGTGCTGGTTTGCGGGGCGACGGACTGGGCTTTGGTGGGCAGGTCCAAAGATGTGAGGGCGGAAAAGTACCCAAACCTGGACGTCCCCACACGCATAAAGAGCTTGGAGGTGAGTCCCTCAGTAGCGTTGATGTTACTAAGTACGGGCTGCTGGCGGTTAGGTTGTAACTGATCAGTTACCATGCGGGCATACAGCTGGGGACTTTCAACGGGGTGTAGCACTGGTAGACCCTTAGGGTGCCAATCAGCCGGCGATGACAGACGATATATGAACGGGCCGCAAGTGGGAGAGCAGGCCAGTGGAGGCGAATCCTGCAACGAAAAGAAGGGCAAGCAGCTGAGGGGACACACCAGGGCACACTCCGAGACAGGCAGTTCTGAGCGGCCCAGAGCGGCTCCGCCTCCAGCTTGTTGTGCAAACGTGATGAGCGGTTAAGCTTATGTTGCAGGGAGTCAAAGTCAAGTTTATTGCTGCTGGCAGCGCTGCCTGCCACTCAATTATTGGCGACAGCAGTGGGCTGTGCTATACCTGGGGCAGAAATGAGGTGCGCCGGCAAGCGTCTCTTATTGCATGCTCCTGCGGACCCCTGCTGACTCTGCGCTGGATCAGTGGTCCTTCTCGCCTTATGTTGCACATCTTCCCGGCGCCTATAGCCAGCCGATACCTTTCAATGAAATGGTGATGTGTGGCCGCTGACAAGCCTGTTGTGAGGGCCTATGAATGACCTAAACCAGGCATGACCAACCCCTAGTCCTTGCTATCTGGTGCAGAAAGGCCAGCTAGGCACGGGCGACCTGTTCCAGAGGAATATACCCACGGTGGTGGAGGGGCTGCGAGGCAAGAAGATAGTTGGGGGCGCAGCTGGCCGGCATCACTCGGTAGTTTACACAGCCACAGGTGAGCCCTGGTTAGGCTGAGGCTGGAGGCTGAGATTCATTATGCAGCCTTGTGAAGGGAAATTTAGGCAATGACGTAGAGGGCTTTGGCGCTGGAATATATGGATCAGTTCTGGGGAACCTGAGCTGTCTTACTCTTTGTGGGACAACAGGGCATGCCAGAGTGCACTGTTCCGGCTGTAAAACGAGAGCGGAGCTGCAAGCTGTCTACCCTGTGGGAAGTGCTGAGGGATGGTTGGCACTGTCATTGTGAGGGGCGTACGACTGCTGTACCTGGTGCCAGACCTATGTGGCTCTGGTTGTGCAGGCGAGAGCTTTGCCTGGGGCGGGAACTCTTTTGGGCAGTGCGGCACTGGCAGCGTGAAGAAGGTCAAGGGAGGCGAGGATAACATCCTCACCCCAACCATGGTGCGACTGTGGGTTGCGGTGGGAGGGGGAGGCCATGGTTTCTCTGAGGGTGGAAGGCTCCCGTGCTGGTCTGACGCTTGGTCCTGCATTCTGGCAAGCAGGTCAGTCGGGCCTGGGCACACGCTCTGGGCCAGGCACAAATGGCTGAGGCTAAAGCGGCGGCACACTGTTACACTGATAGCCCTTGACAACCACAGCGACGTACGGGTCCCTGGTGTCCTTTGGCCACCTCACATCCCCCATGTCTGTCCCTGGGTGCTCCAGGCCATCGTGTCCAAGTGCAGTGGGGTCAGCTGCGGCGGCGAGTTCACAGCGTGGCTCTGTGAGGGCAAGCTGTACTCTGCCGGGCTGCCGCAGTACGGCCAGCTGGGCCACGGCACCGACAACCAGTACAATGCAGCAGACAGCAGCGTGAAGGTATGCGCCAGCGTGCGGGGAGTTGCTGGTATGGGGCCTGGAGAAAGGAGGCCTGCGGACGTTGCACTGGTATGCTGTGCTGGTTCTGGCTTCGGTTGAGGCGTGCCGGTGTAGGCGCCTTGCCAGTGTTGGTGCTGTGGGGGGAATACTCAGGCTTTACTAGAACTGCATGGTGGCTTGCAAGGGGGCACCTCTGCATGCCCTGCCGCACCATTGCGCGTAGGCCCCAGAGTTGCTCTTGTCTCACCTGGTTAGGCTCCCATGGGTGGGGTTTTCCGCCCACCAACCCATCAGTCCACCTCCCCCTCAACCTACACCTCCTCGGCCTACTGTGCCTAGCCAGCCCTTGGATTCCCTGGATACCCTTCACGCCTCCGGCTTCACCTCCAGGCGCCCCTCAGCTTGTTGCTCGTGTCCCCTGCAGATGGTCTTTGACCCGCAACCGCAGCCCCGCTTGATAGCCACGCTGGCAGAGAAGGAGGTGACTCGCTTTGCCTGCGGCCAGAACCACACCATCGCGGTCTGCTCGGACGGCGGCGTGTGGACGTGGGGCTTTGGCGGCTATGGCAGGCTGGGGCACAGCGTGCAGCAGGTGGGCGTGGGAGTAGACGGTAGGGTCATGCGGGGTAGGCCATGTGAGGGGCGGTCAGGACACCTTGGAAAGATTGCGAAAGAGTGAATCGATGCTGGAGCCGACCGCTTGGAATGGGGTGAAGTGTTCACCTAGGTTCCAGCTCAGCTGCGGCTGGACCCATATGGTGCCGCTCTGTGGACCTTGCACGTGCTGCGCAGGACGAGATGCGGCCGCGGCTTGTGGAGACGTTGACGGGGCGCATCAAGGTGCCGGCGGACGCGCAGGTGGCGGCTGGCTCCACATCCACATTCTGCACCATCCTGGGCGGCCAGCTGTATGCCTGGGGCAAGCTCAAGCCATCCGGCGGTGGGTTGGCAGCATGGCGGCGGCACGTGGCGTTTATTGCATCATTCGTGTTCAGATGTTTTGCCCTTGCCTTCGTTTCTCCTTCACCACTCTTGAAGGAGACAGCTGTAGGCCTGCGGTAAAACACAGGCTGTCTACGGACGATGGTGCTGCAAGTGGGGGTGCGGAACCCGGGAAGGTACAGAACGTGGGCGCTAAAACCCAGTTTCTACGATGGGCAGGATGCATGGACGCCGTTTGAAAGCTATATGTCAGCTTCCCGACGCTGAAAGTGCATCCAGGGCTCCTTCTCAGCAGCTGCTGCCTTCATCGAGTTGACTTGCCTGCGGGCCTGTTCAAGGTCTGGCATGCAGCACCCTTGCCCACCCTCCCATCCTTTTCCCCCTCCCGCAGACAACATCATGTACCCCAAGCCCCTGTTTGAGATAGCTGGGTGGAACATCAAGAGCATCACGTGCGGGAGCACCACCTTTGGAGTGGCGGCAACTGCACCAGATGGCGACATCTCCACAATCACATGGTGGGCAGGGCAGGGTAGGGCTACTTAGAGTCGCGGGTGCTGCAGAGAGTGCACACAGCCCAACTTGGCAGACTGCTGTTGATCCTGGGAGGGCCAGGTTGCAGTGCCGTGCTGGTTGTGTTAGGCCCTTTGCTCGAGTTGCCAGTACCATTAGTTACGTGTTGTCCCAAAGATAGCCATCGGAAGAAAACATCAGCTGAGCAGGTGTGGAGGTTTGGTCTTGCAGTGCACTTGGCAAAATGAGGTGGCAGAGAGTGGCTTCGGCGGGCGCTTTGGGCGTATATGTTTGTCAATGGGCGCGGCCTGGCATAGAGCCACCAAGATCTATCCCGCTTGCGCATGTGCTGTTGCGCTTAACCCTAGTCAGTCATCAACGCCTTGGGGTCACATGCTGTGTGTGCTTGCCACTGCAGGGGCCACTCCAATGGCTATAGTGAGCTGGGGTATGGCCCCAAGGGCAAGAAGAGCTCCGCCAACCCAGACAAGTGCATGGCCCTTGAAGGGGTCAAGTGCTACCAGGTAGGCGTGGGGCGAGGCAGGTAATTTGGCCCAGATGGACTTAAGAGGATGGACGCATTCCTGGCCTGAAAACAATGCCCAGGTAGCCATGCACGGAAAGAAATCTGGTACCGTCCTCCATCCTCTTTACGACGCTTGCGTATGAAGTCCATATGTACTCCAGTATGCACACCCGTGCCACACCTCATGGCATGTCCGCTCTGCCCTGCTGCGCTGTCCAGGTGGCCATGGGCTTTGCCCACAGCCTCTTCCTAGTAGACCCCACCAGCGAGAAGGTCAAAGCAATGCCGGAGTGGGAGTGCGAGCCAGTTGATGAAGAGGGGCCGCCCTCTGCAGGTAAGCACTCAGAAAACACCCTCTGGCAACTGCCTAGCTGTGCTGTGCCCCCACTTGACATTTGCTTGCACCAGGCTGTTCGTCTTGCTAAGGCTTTTGTTTGGAGAAGGGCCGGGCCGAGACTCGCACTTCAAGTTGCTAGGCCCCTCCTTGCACTAGTATAATTGCAAGTGAACCCAGGGCGGTGGGTGGGAGGCTGTCCCCACGTTTGGCGGCGATGAGTGTTAGGAAGATCTGGCGATGGTGTTAACAAGGTGACCTGCTCACTCCATAGCGGCAACTGCCAGGCCTGGACGCAAGTTTTGTTTTTTAAGGGTTGTGTTTTGCATGGCTGCTGCTGCAGCGGGCGCGAAGGGCAAGGCATCTGGTGCTAAGCGTAAGGCGCCAGCGGCCAAGGCTGGCAGCAAGGGCAAGCAGAAGAAGTGAGCCTGCTTGAACTCAGCATCAGGGCCTTGGCTTCTGTTCCCGCTTAGGCTGCAGTGGACATAGGAGTAGGCAGGCGCGGCAACAGCAGCAGCAGGATTACTCGCAGCAAATGCCACCCAGGCCATACGATACACAGCAGGTGGCGACAGGATCCATTACCAGTGCTTTTTGGGAACATAGGGTTTGCAGCAGTGTTGTGCAAGGAGCGTTTTTGTGGGTTGAGTTGCATGTAGATGCATAAGTGCCTGGCATGCTTTAGGAGCTTAACACAGCAACTCATGCTTGACCATAGAGGTTCCCGCCATTTGCTCGCTAAGTTTTGGGTACAGATATACTGGTTACTTTGTTCATTGTCAGCGAGAGGTCATGCGACTTGCTGGGAGGCCAGCATGGGTTGACGGTATCTTGTTCACTGACTCGGACTTCATTCACTGTCACAGCGATCTCACATAGACTTTACTTCTGTGGCCGATTACCGAGCCAAATGCTGGTGATGCAAGAATGATACCAAGCTGCAAAGCTACCGTATGTGACCCTTCTAGTATACATGTCTACAGTCAGCCGAGGGCAAGCACCACAGCAGCGTGCTGAGAAGTATGAAAGATACAATGAAAGTGGCAGCCCACACTGCAAGGCACGAGGGCCAGAAAAATCTGCGGCTACACCTGAGAGTGACCCCAACAAGTACCTCATCCCTGCTCGCATTATCTGCCACCCTCAATAAGTACAAGTGTTCCTGCCCACACAGTGGCCTCGCCCTGACACCCAGGGTATCCGACCGGGGTCCGACCGGGGTATCCCTCTTCACTTGGGTTTACTAGCAAGAATAGAGAGAATGTCACCAGAGAGGCAAGCTGCTGCCCTTTCCACCGTGAGGGCATGCTGAGCTTCTCACACACAACCTGACAACAACAGCTGTGGGACTCCATTATTGAACAGGGGGTGGCCTCGGCAGACACAGCTGCAATTGTCTCCCAGTGATACAGACCTTCGCCTCTGATTACCACCGCCACACGGTCTCGCCCAAGCTGGCAACCAAGGGTCGCTCAGTCCCCCTACAAGCTGAAATCCCGGTCCTCAGTATATGAAGGCTGAGTACCAAGCCAGTGCGCCAGCCAGTACCATCGACGCCACAAACACATACTTGTTCGCCAGGTAGCGCGGAGGCCTGCACCACCCAGTACAGTTGTCAACCCATAGCTTTGCCACCTGGACACCAAGTCTGATTCAGGCAGCTGCGCGGCTGGCATGCCCGCGTTACAGTGTTGTTCTGAGTTTTGGCACGGCCCCAGACGCCCTAGCTGAAGCTCTCTGTGACTCGTCATCACCCAGCCCTCATCTTCACCCCGAGTCATGGCAGCGCTTGACCCTCCCGCCCACCCCACCTGCGGTTCTCCCGCAAGGCTTCCTTTTCCTGATCTAGGCGCCTGGTGCCCTGACCCACATCCATCCTCCCCCGGGGTCCCTACCGCAGCCCACCTGTTCCTCATGGTGCCAGCCACCCACCTGTAGTTCTCCCAGAACACCTCATCCCACGACTTGGGCACGCTCCTGGCGCCGCCGCCAATCGGCCGCGGCCGCGCCGTCGGCGTGCGGCCGCCGCGGTTGGCCTCCAGGCCTTCCAGCACCGGTATCTGCACCCGCTCGTCGGGCGACAGCTGCAGCTTCGGAGCCTCCATGATGTATCGCAAGTCAGCCGCCTGCGAGGGTACAGAGGAGCCCTCAGGTCACCCGGGTACCAACAATGGTCCGCCCTGGGGTGTCACTTCAGCGCGGAAATGCTGCCACAGCGTTCTGAGCTCGAAGGCTCTCTCCCAAGCAGTGAGGGACTGCAGGGTTGCAGCACTGCTCATCTGCAGTGGGAGTAGGATGCCAGGGGAGTAGGATGCTGCAGCACCTCACAACTTGCTTCAGGGCTGTCCCTGGGCTGCCCAACCTTGTTAGCAGAGACTGTTGCTCGTCCAACCAGCTGCTTGCCTGCTTACGGATGGAGGGGATGGGGTGGGTCTTCTCCAAGCCAAGGTACACATCTATACAGTCCTGCTCCCGGCCGCAGGCCTGCACAGGACATGCCACCTCCGCACCATTTGAAACCAGTCATTTCTTCCCATGCACTGTGCTCATAGCTCACCCCTGATGTTCTCTTCAGATCAGTACCTGCAGGTGGCTCACCAGGTCCAAACATTCCATGGACTATCCCCCGTTCCTCCTCACTCTGCCTCCCACCTCCAGCAAGTCGTAGCTTTGACCTCGTAGTCCGCCCACCTTGACAGGTGATAACTCGAAGCCCAGGTCGAGGCAGTCCAAAACTCCCACTGACCTGATACGCCAGCGCCAGCCAAAGCTGGATCTCGCCGCCTAGCTGCGAGAAGGGCCCTTCATCATCCAGTGCCCTTTCCAGCAGCTGAGTGGACGTGGGGTACTGACCGCGCGCATACGCCTGCTTGCCCAGCTCAAACTTGCGGGCGCGGGCGGCGCGTTCGCGACGCAGCTCCTCCGCACGCTGCAATGAGCGACTTGCAAGTGCGTCAGTATGTTAACGGAGTAACGTGCGCAGGAGTGTGTAAATGGGTTGCCATAGCCTAGAACAAGGCAAGCCAGAGTACACACAGACACAGTGGAGGGCGTGAGCCAGGGCACAAGCCTTGGTAAGCTTGGTAAGGCAAGCAACATACATAACACTCGCTGCAGGTGCCTGCGCAGCACTCCCCGCAGCCCTGCTGCTGCTGTCCAGACTGGCTAAACAGCGCAACTGCGCCCCAGCTGTGCCGCTGTCAGTGGCACACCTCTAGTAGCTTGGTCTTAACCTTCTCACGGTATTTATCCCGCAGCTCGGGAGAAAGCACCGCCAGCTGCTCCCTCACCATGTCGTCTTCGTTCTTGCCAGCTTGCAAGCCTGCAGAAGCCAAGGCCCAGCCGTGGCAAGCACAGCAATTTTAAGCGCTCTGGCTCAACTTGCAAGGGCTCAAAGGCAGCTTGCCCAGGGGAGAGTGCTCCTCACTTGCCATCAACACTTGTTCATTCTCCTTAAACAACTCTACCTTGAGCAAAAGCTGCTGCTGCGCTGTCCAGGCGCCTGGCATCATCGGCAGCTGACCTCGCCACCAACCTTTCTCTGCTGCCGCCTCGTGCTGCAGCTATAGCTGCATGGAGCTGCACACTGCAGTGTCTGTAGGGTATGCGCCGCTGGCTGCCTACCGAGCAAGGGAGACTGCCATGGCAGTCAGCAATAAGCACATGACAAGTCATAGCTTCTGATTCACGTAGAAAAAGCAGCGAATTAAACTAAACCGACAGTCGCAACAGCAGTTCTTGAGGGAGACGACCTCACGATCAGCCACACAAAATACTCCCACACGCTCCAACTGAAGACTTTCACTGCCACAGACTTGTGGAAAGAACCACTCAATGCCAGAGCCCTCCGAGGGTTTGATACAATAGCACAGAGCCCTGCTCCCAGTTTTGCCGACACACCGAAAACTCATGGGCAGGAGGAAAGCAGGAGCATATACATGGGAGACATGTGCAGTTCTATCAGAGCAACCGAGGTCCCTGCCAGGTACAAGACTCGGCAACGAACAACATGATGATAGCCACGTCCAGCAACTGTCAACAGCAAGTTCTGCGCCGGTGGGGCGGTCACGCCTGAAGCAGGGTATCCCTCAGGAGCACGCTGCGCCCGCGCCCCTCGATGCCATCCAGGCAGCGGCCCCTGTAATGCGCCTGGTTGCTGGTCTCCTCCTTCTCAAGTACAAACCCACACTTCTCATAGAAGCGCAGAGCTGCCTCGTTCACAGCCAGCGTGTGAACAAACAAGTCCAGAACACCTGCACCAAGCCAGCCACCACAGTTGCATACGGGTGAGAGGGTCGTTATAATCTACCGGCAGGGCGGGCGTGTTGCTACCACATTAGCAAGGTGGCTATCTATTATGCCGATTCTAAAACACTATATACATTGATATGAACACATAGACTACCAGCGCCTCGGCCCTCTCACAGCAAAGAGGCAGGGCCACTGTAGCTCACGTGGGTTGCTGGAGAGCAAGCGAAGGGATCACAGCCAAGTGGAGGTCACTCACCCCACTCGCGCGCCAGCTTCCTTGCCATGACAACCAACTCCTCACCCACTCTTCGCCGCCGGGCCTCCGGGGAGACACATACGTTTGCAAGGTACCCAGCACTGGTGCTATTGCCTGTGCAGGCAAGGAGGATGTGTGAGCGCAGAACTTAGCTTGGGGATTGCTGGCCTCCGCTGAAGTGCTATGCATGCGAAGCAGGTGCACACAGTGATGCCGACTTCAATGCCAGTCTAACACCTTTTCTTAAACCACAAACATGCTGAATGAATACTCAGGGGGAAGTTGGGGGCAACACAGGCTGCTGTTGCTGTCGTGGGCGGTGCACCTGGGCAGGCAGCTCACCTATCAGCACCTCCCCTGTTAGTGCCCTTGCTGCATGGAGATCCAGTGTCCCCACTACCGCCAGGTGACTGGGGCTGCCATTATTGCCCGTGTCCCCGGACCCCTGGCCAGTGGCCGTGGGTGGCAGCAGTAGCCGCTCACTAATCCCAGGCACAGCCGCAGCAGCGCACACCGCCACGATGCAAGCGGAACGGTCCGAGTCTGGAGCTTTGGCCAGCCGACGCTGCAGGCGGGCGGCTTTCAGAGCGCCGTACTCCTCCTCAGCTTTCATCATTTGGTGCAACTGCACAGGTCTTACACATAGCTTAGGTCAGCTTTTCAGTAGGGAAGGAGGCTAGCGGGGCAGCTCACATGTTGATATAGCCAACTACGTCGCATCAAACAAGGCATGAGCAAGATAGAACTTGCCAGTCACTGAACTTTCTTTGGCAAGGTCCAAGGTCTACCCTAGCACAAGGTCAGGCATACCTCCCCAGCAAACTTGCGTTCTGGAGGGTACGCATAGAAGGACTGGGCTCGCAACCAAGCTGCGGCTTGGAGTTCGTCGTCGTCTTCGGCCACCCTGCGGGTTAAGGGCTGAACTGCCTGACGGTCCATACAAGACAGCTTGCTGTGCTTCCAACAACAGAATCCTGCTCTGTAGCGGCCAGCGCTGCCTTGCACCCACCTCATACTCAGCTGCAGCTGCTGCAATCGCTCTGCCGGCCGCTCAGTGGCAACCATGCGACTTTGGTGAAAGCCAGTAGAGGTGGCTGAGGCTGGCAGGTGTAATAGCGGCCGCACATGCCTTCTGCGCGCTGCATGTCCCAAGAACTGCTTGGGCTGGACGTTGCCAAGTGGTAGTAAAAACTCAATAGCAGGACTCCCTTTGATCGGAAAAGTACTCATGGCCAACACACTTGCGGATGCGAGAACAGCTAAAAAGCTCAGTCAGGGGAGCATGCCGTCCGCCGATGCAGTGAAAGACAATAATAGCAATGCCGACACCAAGAAAACTACGCAATGCAAACAAACATGGGACAACTGAACCAGAGATACCACTATTGTTGTACTGTCAGGTTCCTTCAGTACCGCGTGAGCCCAACAACCTGCCCGTGTGATCAGGCTGGACATCAGTTCACCCGGCCTGCTACAGTAACAGCTCCCTTCTTGGCCTCACTGTGAGCCCAGGCCTGCGACAGTTACTGCCTGTGATGGTGACTGAGTCCCAAGTTGAGCAGCCGCCTCAACAGGCTGAGCCGCTTAAGAATGCTCAGCTGGTGTTAAGTGACAGCTCAGAGGACGCCGCAGCTGGTAACGGGGCTCATGAGAATGGGCACAAAGACGATCCGGGCGCCCAACAACAAGAAGCAGGGGCCACCAGTAACGGGGAACCAGCTGAGGAGGAGCTCTGGCGCAAGCGGTGGGTTGCAAGTGGGGCAGTTGCCAGCGCACGCTGATCACGCATGGAGCATCCTCGATTTTTATTCCTTCAGGCTGTTGCAGGCTCTGGTTCGTGCGCATCCCCAGGCCACCTGAGTTAGTGGCAGTGAAGGCGCTGGAACAGGAGCAGGAGACCTACCGGGCACAGTACAAGCTGCTGACAGAGTCCTTCAATGTCAAGAAGGTGCAAAGGCCTGCGCGGACGTCAGTTTCTATGCATAGCACCAAATACCTGATTTTGAGAGGCGTACTAAAGGGTTTTGACGAAGAAGGGGTGCTTGGCGGTGCCGCACTTTGCTCGTTGGGTGGAGCTTGTGTTGCGGAGGTCGAAATCTGGCTACAAAGGCAAGAATATTAATCACATAGGTTGCTTATTGGCTTGGCTGATCACTTGGCTTGGCTGTGTTGATGCATTAGCAGCCCTGGGTGTTTACTCCAGGTTGAGCGTGACGCGGCACGTGAGAATACTCGAGCAGCTCGTGAAGCCTTTAAGGCCTCCAAGGAGGCCTTTGAAAGAAAGCGCGCAATTGTGCAGCCCTTCCGTGAAGCGGAGAAAAGCACCAGCGGTGATGCCAAGAAGCTGCGTGAGAGTTTTAGGTAGGGTGTCGGACGTTAGACGTGTTGTGGCTTGGTGTAAAATGAGCATAATGTCTCCTGCGCAGCCGCACGGTGTGTGGCTCATATGCACACTTGACTGCCTGTGTTGTGCCTGCACGGGACGTATTGTGAAGCCCACACAGGGTTAAAGCCGGTCGTAGCGTGGTCGTAGCGGCCGCCCTGGACATCTATTACCTTGCTGATATGCACTGAGCTTGAGCTGTGGTGTGGCATGACTCGTTAGGCAGCTGTTCTCCGCATAAGTGTCCTGTGTTTGTTTCTTGCCGCGGGCTGGCAGGGCTCAGTGATACGGACCCGGGCAGCAGCTGTTTTTCTTGGGGCTTGGGGTTTGAGGACTTGCCAGCTGCAGCGATTTAGCAGGAAGTTGTGAAACCGCTGTAACAGCCACTGACTGGCTGTGTGTCTTTGTCAGCGGAGGTTCCTGCTCGTGTGTGCAGTGAGCTGGAGGCGCGTAGCGAGGCTGAGCTGGACGAGCGGCTGCAGCAGCTGCACTACCGCATCGAGCATGAGAGCATCCCACTGAATGAGGAGAAGCGCATCCTGCAGCTGATAAGAAAGCTGGAGAGCCAGCGCCCCAAGGTAATGTTGGCATGGCGTGTGGCATGTCTGTATTGGCCGGTTTGCGGCTTGGTGGTAGTGGGTGATGTTCTTCTTGGCAGGCTCTTTGCACCTGATGCTTGCCCTGAAGGCGCATGGTCTGTGTGACGCCGGTCATTGTGCGGTTACTGTGCCCAGCTATCCCCTCTCATTCAGGAAATCCAGCTCTGAATGATAGGATGAGATTGTGTTTGGGGTGGCGTGCAGGTGCGGGAGTACGAGGCACAGGTGGGCACCCTGGCGGAGGCACGCGCTGCGGTGAAGCAGCTGGAGGGCGACCTCGCGGACCACAAGGAGGAGCTTAAGGTTTTGCAAGGGGAGAAGGACACGCAGTGGACCATCCTTGAGAAGTTCCGCGAGCAGGTGCGCCTGGCGAGAGGCCTGTTGCAGTACAGTGGACGATCCCAAAGCCCTCAGGTCAGGTGGCCAGGGTGGTGTTGACTAGTTGCGTCTCAGCTTGAAGAAAAGAGGGACCCTTATGGAAGCTGGCAGCCTGAGCACGGGCTATTGCTTGAGGCCCTGTTGGAGGGCAGAGCTTGGAACGGCCAGGTGCAAGGACTGTCTCGCCACCTGGACATTTATGTGTTTATTTTGTACAGGAGCAAGTGCTGGACAAAGAGGTGGAGGAGATCCTTGCCGAGCGCCGGCGCTTCAAAGAGCTCATGGTGCGACCTGGGGGACAGCTCAGCTCACTACTCTTCTGCATCTAATTCATCTCTGGCAAGGCATTCTGGCAAGGCAAGAGTACAGTGTCCCTGCATAGCATTGCCCTTGGCTGCACGGCGTTGCACCGCCCATACTGAAGAAGCCATGGGTGTCGAACTGGCGTACTGAAACCTAGGCATCAGGCTATAATGAACTGTGACGTCTGCAGGATGAGGCTTACACTCGTGTGGCGGAACTGAAGAGCTTGCAGAAGGCTAAAAATGATGAGTTCTATGCCAACAGGCGCTTTTCAAAGACCATCCGTGAGGCAAGTTTGCCTGAGGTAGCTGCTCAACGTGTGTTTGCTGGTGGGAGGAGTTTGTCCTATGCCCTAGTAACCATCGTATTGTGCTGTGTGCAGGAAACTTGCATCTTGCGTTACGACGTCCTGCAAGTAGTCAGGTCGCCCTGGGCTGGTGCTGCAGTGCTTCAGTTGTAAACTTTTACCAGCCCCTGTCTGCTTCAGGTGCTGGCGGCCGGAAACTTAGATGAGGCCCGGCGGCAGTGTGCAGAGCAGATGGAGGAAGCACATGCTAAGCTGAGCGCAGATCCAGACTATAGGGCAGGTGGGTTAGTCAGGTGCACAGCAGGCTGGAAGGTAGAAGTTTGGCTGCTGACGTGCCACTGTTAGCAGGATGCCTGGCATTAAACAATGCCTGCAGGGGGATGTGGGCTTGAGAGAGGTGGCAGAGGGGGTGGAGACCGGCCAAAAAAGCTTTTGTTGCTAGCCATGGGCTTCATTGTTCACAGCTCATGCACTGCGTCTTTTAAGGCACCGCCAGGGGTGTTACCCTGTTGCTGACTGGTGCGCCTGCAGAGTACTTCGTCCTGTGGGATCAGCAGCGCAAGTCCCCTGTCAGCATGGCTGCGCTCGATGACGACATTGACCTGCCCGCAGCAGCGGCAGGGAAAGGCGGCAAGGGCGGCAAGCAGCACCAGCAAAGGGACCAGCCGCCTTTGGTGGACCCAGCTGTGAAAGCAGAGCAGGTTTGTGAGGGTTTCAATGGCAGATGTGTCGCAGAACTGGCAAGGTTGACGGTCTATTGCACGCTAGTCAGCTGGTCACACAGGGCACGGGCGGGTGGTATGAGGGCAAGGCGGCTGACATATCCTTGTGTAACCCCTGCGACAGGTGATCGCAGCGGTGCTGGAGGAGGCCAAGGGCAGCATCATGAGGGTGAAGGCAGCAGCTGCCAGTGCGGCTGCCGCTGCAGCGGTTGCGCCGGCTTTAGCAGAGCCGGAGGCAGCTACCGTGGCCGCTGAGCCAGGTATGAATAGGGATGAAGCGTTGCTGCTGAGGCATCCACCTTATAACAATGCCGTTCTGCTGGTCTAGCTTCGAGTGCTTTCGATGTGCCTGGTTGTGCCTGGAGGACTTCGCTTCCACTTTGCCTATGAAGTGCAACTGCTGGTTGAAGGAAATTTTTGACCTGGCTACTTGCTGAGCCATATAGCTTGATTAGTGATATGCCAGTTGTGTCCATACCTCTGTGCACCCACGCCCGCCCTACTTTTGAATGCAGAGTCCGCAGCTGCCAAGCTTGCTGCTGCTGCTAAGCCGCCCAAGCCCCGCAAGGCAGAGGCCCCTCGCCATCTGGTTATGGTGCCAGTGCTGCCTCCTGACAACTTTCAGCTGCCAGAGTCCATCAAGGGCAAGAAGGTGGGTGCATGCTCAACAACACGTTGGCTATACGCCTGCTGCATCGCTGCCGGGCAGTGCTCTTGGCACTAGGGCGAGGTGCGGAGGTGGGTGATAACATGGTCTTTACTATGTGCATGTGGGTCATGCAGGCTCCCTCTGCCGAGGAGCTGAAGGAGCTGGAGCGCGAGCACAATCGCCAGGCTCAAGTGGAAGCGGAGCGGCGCAAGCAGCGCAAGCAGCAGGAGCGAGAGAAGAAGCGGCAGCGGGCATTGCAGGTTCGTTCAGCCTAAGCGCAGAGGCATGGGGGAAGTGGGTGCAGTCTTACTGACCAGGGGTTGGCAGGAGGGTGGCATACACATGCTTTTACGGCCAGGTGCGAATGACAGAAGTCAAGGCGTGTGCATCACATTATTGCATGTGCAACATCATATGTCTCATCATTGACCCCTGCACCATTACCTGGTATCATTCCCCGTTCCTCTAGAGCTGCTGAAAGGTAGTCTGTAATATGTGGGAGACAGAGGTGCAGTCACCCTGCAGATGGTTTTTCTTGAGTATATACAGGCAGCTGGCTGGCACATCGGCGACGCATGATCACAACACCTGCCAGCGCTCGGGGATGTGAGGTTGATTAATAATTTGGAGGGTTAAGTCCGCCATATAGTTGTAACTCTCATGGAAGGATGCTGCTCTCTATAATAACATAGAACCTTATTTTTGCTGCTGCAGGATCAGCAGGCGCGTGCGAAGCAGGCTGCTGCTGCCGCAGTTGCGGTCAGTGGGGGCAGCGAGGGCCAGACCCCGGTAGACTCTGATGCTGCCCCCGAGCAGTCAGGCGATGAAAGCGGGGCGGAGAAGGCTGCCGCTGTGCTACCATTGCCGCAGCAGGGTTCGGCAGCTGCAACAACGGGCCCTGTGCAGCCTACAGCGGCTGGCAAGGCTGCAACTAAGACGTCTAGGGTGAGTTCAGGCTGGGTAGCAGTCAGGTATGAGATTTGGGGCGGCAATGATTGGTCAAACCAGCTATCTGATGGGTTCTGTGATTGAGGAGTGCGCCATTGGCAGTGGCCAGGCAGTGGCTGCGAGTTTATATGGTGATGGTGACAGGCAATGCCATTAGAAAAGGGGTAAAGGTTGATTGACTGGTTCGACAGGTCTGGGCAGCATTGTTTACTGTTTGCTATGTCCTGTGCACACGCAGGTTTCAGCGGCCGCCAAGGCAAAGGCAGTTGGCAAGCGGCCGGCCGCCACTAAGAAGCCGCTGGGCAAGCTTGTGCGGTCATACTACAAGGAGTACCAGATGCACTTTGCTGTTGGGGCTGTGCTGGCTGTAATGCTAGTGCTCTTGCTGCTGTTCCTCACAACACCCAGCAAGGCCAAGTGATGGCAGCGGAAGTGGGGGTCAGATGCAGAACCGTGCAAGCCCCAGACCGTAGGAAGTCAACTGAGATCAGCCTCGGGGCTGCTGGCAAGCTAGTGGAAGGCAGTGTAGACAGATGGCTTGCGTTTGATATCTCATGCAGGGCTGGCAAGCACATGGTGTGGTGAGCATATGCCCTCGATACGGCTGGGTAGTTGCTTTAGACTCTCCTTGGATCTGAGGCTCTTAGGTGGTGTTTGCATGCTGCGTTTTGGCAAAGGTTCCTCCTCTCAATAAGCCTGTAGATGCATGCATGCTGTGTACTAGTTGCAAGTCTTGGACCAAGCATAGGACCAGCTGGCAGCTTTTGAAACGAGAACCTGCACAACTTGCATTTCCCTGGAACTGGGGGGCTTTCTTCAGGGAAGGCTTCGAATATAGTGGTCTGATGTAATGGTCAAGGGTTTCGATAAGGGACGGAGGGCGCAAGATCCAGCACGGCACAGCAGGCAGAGCAGGGTAAACCAAAGTTCTTGTGAAAAGGTCACAGGCTGATCACAATAGACCTGTTGCATTGATCCCGCGAGTAGAGAGCACACTATCATCACTGCTTGTGATTCCCACTACAGAGCCGTCATGCGGGTGCTCAGCAGGGGTGTACGGTCGTGGCGACCCGTAGTGGAGTTCTTTGAAAGCAGTCCAGCGGCATCAGCGCCTTGGGTGCGACGGTGGTACAGCCCTGGGTACCAGCCGCCAAGTGAAGACCCAACTCGCACGGCGTTTAGCTACTGTATCAATCAAGTGAAAAAGTACGACTACGAATCCTACATGTGGTGCATTGGGCTGCCCAAGGTAAGCAGCGAGGCAGTGCAGCAAGATAGGCGGCCGAGGACACCTGCACACTGCAGTACACGCCTAGCCAACTGGCAACTCTCTACACTGGCTGCAGGAACTCAGAGCTCCAATATTGGCCCTGCGGGCGTTCAATGTTGAGACAGCACTCATCGGTGACCATGCCAAGTCGGAGATGCTGGTCCTAACGCGGTGTCAGGTGGGCTACACCTTGTCCAATGTAGTCCCAGGCGTCACAAAGGGCACGGCATCAGGTATAGGGCCTGAACCCTCTCTTGGCTGGCACTGTTATGTCGCTGGAGGTATCAAAGGCATGTATTATCGCTTGGCAGAAGCAGCCATGGTGTCTATGCCCAGCCCTGCGCCCACCTTGCTGTGGTGCACAGTCCGGCTCTTGCAGAGGTTGCTTGGTGGCCTTTAAACACACACTGTGCACCAGCATGGCAAGCCAGCATCGTTTCGTGCTGTGCAGTGGTGGCGAGATGCTGTGAATGCCTGCTACAAGGGCAACCCTCCTGATCAGCCAGTGGCAAGAGCCCTGTATGAGGTATGGCCCCTGGGAGACATCCCTTGTACATCAACACTACGCTGTCTGCCACAGGAGTTAGCTGCAGGACTGAAGGCATGGCATGGCCACATGTTTACGAAAGTAACCGGTGATCATGGACACACTGATGAGTCTTGAATCTGCCACACCTGTGAGGGGGCACTCACCCACTGCACAGAACCGCCAGCCGGGGAGGTTCTGAGCAGTGGGCATCTCTCACGCAGTCCACCACTGCCTATGGGGCGCCTGCTGTTTGCTAGTGCTCGGACCATGCATGGCGGGCGTGCAGGTGCTGCAGCAGCGGCCGCTGACGCGCTACCGCTTGCAGCGCATGATCACCACGCGGGAGGAGGACTTGACGAGCAAAGAGCCGCCTGCCTCAATGAGAGCACTGGAGGAGTATGGGGAAGGCACAGTAGGGCAGCTGCTACTGCTCCAGGTGGGTCACGTTGCTGTACCTTTCATGGAGACAGCACTCATGTACTCGCAGCAAACGCCGCAACAGCGCCGTACAGGAGCGGGTGTTCCCATAGTTGTATCATGAATCTATCCAGCAGCAGCGTGATGCTGAAACCATACTAAGATCCTTGTTCCAACTTCAACATGTGTTCAACATGTGTTCGTCCGATACTGTTCTTGATTCGGGGAGCCCGTCTTTCAAGGTTTGATTGTTTGCAACTGCCCTGTAGTTGGAGGCGGCCGGATTGGAAGGCCCTGAAGCAGAAGAAGCGGCGTTGCACTTGGGCAAGGCTGTGGGCATTGCCAACCTCCTTCGAGGGACGAGATACCATGCTGAAAAGTAAGTCCAAGGGGACTGTCTGGCCAGGCTAATCTGGCAGCATAAGCCCGTTGCAGCTGGGCACTACCTGCTTTGGAAGTGGAAGTGAGGTGACCTACCTGCGTGTGCTGCCAGCGGTGGGAGTAGTAGACTCCAGGGCCGAGGGTCAGCTGCGTATAGACGCCAGCGCCCTGGGCAGGATTTGGACCTGGCCTACCCTGGAAGCCATCATACAGCATGCCCTGCTATTGTTTGGTGGCCTTGGATGCCTCCAGATCCCTGGAGCCAGCGGCTCTCCTCTCTGCCCCCTGCCTGGTAGCGGAAGGGCTGTACACCCGGCATACTGCTGGGCCGGCCGTTGTTAGGTTTAACTTTCCGTTTTGCATGTGCAGGGGCATGGTGTACTTGCCGCGGGACCAGTGCGGCCTGGCAGGGGTAGATGCCCGGGACATCCTGCGCAACAAGGACTCGCAGGCGCTGCGGGAAGTCACTCGGGCGGTGGCTGCAGATGCCAAGGTGCGGATGCCTTACTGGGGGGGCAGGCGGAAGTATGAGGCCGATCTGCCCGACAAGGTTCTGCATGCGTTGAGGGGATGCTTGATGTTTCAATGTGTTGATGTTTTTAGGGTGGCATGTAGTGCAAAACGTGTGGCTTTGCGGCGGCATGTTTGTCAGACTGTTTTGGGTCAAGCTGCAGCTAGATGTTAGCGCAACCATGAAGGCCGCCAGGCGGCACACTGCTGTCACCTGCAACTCGGTGCGCAAATGCAGCTGGGACAAGGGCAGAGGCTGTGCGCTTAGGCACCGAAAGCCAGCTGGGTGTGCTCCAGCGCTGTGGGTTTGGTAGGTATGGGCCATAATAGGGAGGCGATCAAAGTTGAGGAGTACTGGGCGAGCGGTCCTTGGCAAGTAATTGTCTCTGCTTCGCCTGTACCTAGCCGAGGCCAAGGCCCACCACGACCTCTAGCTCACTCCACAAGGCAGCAGCTGATCGGCACCAGGCCCCTCGCCTTCCCCGTGTGCAGCTGCACCTTGAGGAGGCCAGGAGCCTGGCCGGCCAGCTTCCCCCCACCGCCCGTCAGCTGCTGCTGCCGGCGGTGGGGGCCGACATGTACCTGCAGGCATTGCTAGCCAAGGACTGCAACCTGCTGGATCAAGACCTCCTGGCAGGCAGAGCATACTCCAGGCTGGCCTACCAGCTGCGGCTCAAGTGGCATCAGCTGAGGGGCTCGTATTGACAGCCCTTCTGGTGGCAGGGCTGCTTTCGCTAGAACAGTCGCTAGACCAGTCGCTGTTAGAGGGAAAGCATGTGCGGCTCAGCTAGGAAGACTTGTGTACTGTGGCAAGGGCGCGAAAGCTGGCATGATGCGTTGGGACCTTAGAGAACACATGTGCATGACTGTATTTAGCATGGGTGGCAGGTAGTGCGATCAGGGTGTGAGGGTTGGGCTGTACGACACGAACAGGACTGGATGCAGAACTGCATGACTGTATGCCTTTGTAGTATGTCACTGTCAGTTGCAGGAGTGCACCCCTCTTGTTCAATGATGGGCGCCTGGCACTAAAATTGTCAGTGACATGGACCACCTTTAACTGCTTTGCACAACACCCCAACAATCAGTCAATGGGCATTTTCTATGTTTCGTCTCCGGCTGCTATCAGGCTTCCTAAATTTTCATTACTGGCTGCTATTAGGCAATTCTTTTACAGGTACACAACGTCCCAGCAAGGGGGTGCTACGTCAGGGTAAGCAGGAAACAAAACATAGCAAACACAGTAAGAGCGGTGAGCACACGCTTCTGCAAGGGGCAATAGAGACATAGCTGCCCACTTTGCAAGGCTTTGGATCAAGGTACCACAACCTTGACACCTCGATAACCTGCCAACCCAAGGTAGGTCCCCTGGCAGCCTTCCCCCGGTGGAGCAAGTATGCTGGCTGACCAAAGTCCGCCCAGGGTATACAAACTCACGCACTGTCTCTAAATGCCCGAGTGGGCAACACTAAGAGTCTATCTGTCATACTGCTAGTCAAAAACTGACGGGGCAAGTCCCACTTCAGAAGCTGCTCTTGGTGCGGTCCTTCAGCTCCTCAGCCTTGGCGGACGCTGCAGCAAAGCAGGCCAAGGCACTGGTGTTTCACCGGGGCTGGCTCGCAAAAGACTCGGTGCACTGTGGGCCCGCTCTATGACATGTCACCCAGCTTGGCCATATCACGCCATAGCGCTTTGCATAGGTACAAGTAGCCCCCTGCCACATGACTTGCATCCCAGGGATCCATTCAGGATCTGCGACCCACACTGTTGCGCCACCCGGCCCACTATTTGTCTACCCTCAGTGTCACACGAGGTACTGAAGGCCATCAAGCACAACATCTGCAAGCACTTCCCAACATTTCGCACCCAAACAACATCCCAGCTGGAGCATCAACCTACAGCACCTGTCTCTAGTTACTTACCTCTTATACTTGATTCGTTGCATGATAATAGTGCCCAACCTAAGACTTTTACCCGTAAGCCAAGCTCAAACACTCACCCTGGTCTGCTGCCTGGCTAGCCTGCTCCTTCACATCCTCAGTCTTGCCGGCAACTGCACCCAATCACATGACACAGCAACTCAAAAGCTGAGGCGACGGATTGCGTGCACCACGGGTAAGTGATGATACACAATCTGCTGGCCCTACAAACACTCACATGCACCTTTACCCAGCCTGGCAATAGCTTGTCGAAACATCATGATGATATGCAGCTATCAATCAGCCACGCCACGCCCAGAACCTCTATTGTGACTCACCCTTGTCCTTGAGTGAGTCATACATCAGCTTGGCAGACTCCTTGGCGCCGCGAGCTGCATTCTTGGCCATCTCGCCAATGTCCTTCACAGCCTCACCGGGCTTGCCCTCAGCAGCATGGCGGATCTGCAACAGGATGGACAAGGAGTGCGCTCAATCACCGAACTGTGGCATGGTAGGACTAGGCGGACCTGAATCTCCACAATGCGAACACACCAAAGGGGAGGGAGCGGGACCAGGAAACCACGCGCGACAAATTGTGGTCTGGGTGGCTGCAAGCGCGCAGTGTCTGCCGGCGGCTTGGCCATGCATGGCTGCATTCAAGTGCCTAATATATAAGCAGGCTGCACAAGCAGCTCATTAACTCACGCTGTCCTTGGTTGCCTCGTCTGTCTCGTGTGCAACTTGCTGCGGGCCAGTGGTCCGGGTGTCGCCCTGTACACAGTAGGCAAATGCAAGGGAGTCAGTGGATTCCATTGCACCTTGACGCAGAGAGAAACGAGCCGGGAGATATGGCTTGAGAGCAATAAAGTGCCCCCCCTGCTTGTGCCTGGCCAGCACGCCTGGTGGATATCAACTTGTATATTATGACTGGCCCTGCTGCCCCCGACCCTTGACGAGTCGGCCCCGTGCTCCCGCTACAAGTTACGCCCAATATGGCAGTCCCGCCTGCAATATCACTGCCTGCAAGCTCCACGGCAGGCCTGATCGTCTTGAGCGAGGTGCAGCCCCGTTCATACTCGCCTTCAAAGGATCGCCAGAGGCAAAGCACCTGACGCTGGTCACCCCAAGGGCTGGCCTTAGGTTGGCTGAGAGCCAGGGCAGAGCTGCGGTGGACTTGAGAATCATCGACATGGCTAGTGTGTATTGGAGGGAGTGCAAATATGTATTGGTGTCAAAGACTAGTTTCGGGCTGCCTCGGTTAAGGATTTTTATAGAGGTTGTGGCATTTTCACCGGCTTGACAAACCTAGCAGCTGACAGGAAGCCAAGGTGAATCCGCCTGCCGTCCCGCAAACGACGCAAGACCGACGGATTATCATATGCACAATAATGAAGAATCACGCATGAACAATTTCGCCTTTCACACAAGAGCTCGGAGTCGTTCGGTCGAGCGCCTGCACACATCGAGCGCTTGCATGGTGCTACACATCGAGCGCGGGCGGCTGGACCGTACTTTCCACCCCAGATTTTCAACATGTGCCTGTCTGCCAAAGACAAAGCCGAAGGAATTTGCCACCACCTCATCTGGTTCAGTGTTGATCTATCGATACTGTTCAGCTTTGGGTTCCCCCGTATCTGACTTCATATTGCACGTGGATCATCCACGTGCAATAGGCCGTAGGGATCCACGGTGGATCCCCTACGGCCTAGTTAACCGCTCTGCAGGTCCCCAATGTCGTCATACACTGCCTGCCTAAACGTATGTAGAGAAAAGTTCGCAGTAGTTCCCAGTCATTATCAGGAAAGAATTGGTTTGGGAGTCTGACGTATCCCCCGCCAGCACCTATGCACTCCCTGCCCAGCCGCACCACATGTGAAGTATTGCACTGCAGGCATGTCAGCTGGCTCCTGAGGCTAGTCGCGCCCGCCTCTGGCCGCCCTGCCCCTCCCTCTCGCCCCGCGCTCTTGCCGCCCGCCGCCTGCTCGCCCCCTGCCGCCGCCCCCTGCAGTAGCCTGAGCGCCTGCCCGACCTCGGCCCCTTCCGGCTGCCCCTCTGCCGCTGCCAGGTGCTGCTGCCCTGCCTCCCCGGTGACCTGCTGCTCCTGCTCCTGCGGCCGCCCCTCGCCCTCTCCCCGGGCCCGACCCCGCCCCGCCCCTACCCTGGGCTGCCCCATGAGCTCCTCTGCCTAGACCACCTGCAGAACATGCATCCGAGGGGTTTGAAGTGAAAAAAAGGGGTTTGGAGAAAAAGTGATGCCCCGACAACCTCAAGCTCCTACAGGCTGCACAGTGAGCAGTCCTCACAAAGCAGGGCGCAGGTGGTCAGGTCCCACCTGCGCCTGAAAGGTGCCCAGCTGTGAATTTCTTATGGAAGGGGCGCGCTTGCGGATGTGGCTAGTATCATCCCACCTGTTGAAAGCCGCACTCACACAGCTACCCCGCGTACTAGGAGAAAGCACCTTTCATACGATGCCTTGCCTTAACCTCCTCACCACAGACTGCAATCCCACCGACCCACCCACGCACTGCCCCTTTACCTGGCCGCCTTTCCTGGCCGCCGATGGTGTGCAGCAGCCGCTGCAGCTGCTGGTCACAGATGACGCAGCTGACCTGCAGCGGCGCGTGCCCCATGGGCAGGCTGCGCTGGCGGAACCGCAGCTGCAGCTTGCGCACAGGGCCGTGGGTGCAGCTGGTGCAGGCCTCGTCTGCAGACACGGGGGCAGCAGGCGCAGGGATCACCGCAATGAAAGGCCTGAGTTGCAACTGCTGGGGACCAGGGCCTGGACATCAGCACGGCTAAGGCTGCGAAGCGCAGGAGCCCGGGGGAGTTTGCTATGTGTAATGTTTAAGCATGACTGGCAGTTTCACTTCTCCAAGCCTTAAGGCTGAAGCCACGCAAAGGTCTAGCAGAGAAAGGCCTCCACAACCTAATGCACCACTCGGTCCTGCACCTCACGCTTTGAACATAGGGGCTCTCACTGTGCATACCTGTACTTCAAGCGAGCCTGCATGGACAGTCAGGCTAGATCTCTTCACACATTACCTGACTTACCTGTGATATCCACTCCCGTGGTGGCGTTAGGTGGGAAAACAATTTGTCGCCGGCAGATGGGGTAGGACGCACACTTGACAAATGGCAAGCCCTCACCATCCCTGCAGCATCGTTAAGGCAACGGTGCTTACTGCTATTGTCCATCAGCCTACGTGATCTGGAGTTGAGCTTGAGGCTGTAGCACTAGCAAGGCCCAAGCCAGCAGGCAACACCACGACCCGTGCCGCATGCCTGGAGAACTAATGCATACGCTCTAGAGCCCTTGCAAAAGGTAGCATGTCACAACCGCCGGTGGCACACCGCCTAGGCAAGGCAGGAGGCGGACGTAACACTGCGATGGTGACACACACAGCAACTCACGTGACCAGCTCCAGCTGTGCCCCACATGTGCAGGACGCAAAGGGCTGCCCGGCGCCCCCGCCGGCGCCTCCTCCTCCTGGACCGCCGCCTCCCTGCAGGGCCGCTGCTGCCCCGCCAAAGACGATGGCTGCCACCTCCTGGACCAGGATGCTGGCCTGCGGGCCGGCAGGCAAGTCTACTTTTGGGTTCGCTGAGGTTGAGAGTGCGCAAGGAAGGGGTGGAGTAGGAGAACGCATGCTTGGCCGTCCGATAATGTGCCCGAGCGGGCTAAGGTGAGACATTCCAGTTTACTGCCACGGGACCAACGCAACGGCGGATGGCAGCAAGGTGGGGAGGTAGACCAAGTGCCTGTCAGCGAGTATCTGTGTTTTTGAAGCTGCACCTACACCACCCTGGCGCACCTGCCGCTGTGCATTGGCAAAGTCCTGGCGGAAGGCGTCCATGGCCTCTTGCAGCACACTCTCCTGTTGGGAACAACATTCGGCGGCTAAGGTAAGCAACAGACCGGGGCGGATCATGCAACATGGCCAGTTGTTCTATAATTACAGCCACAAGCAAAGGCTGGGCCAAGGGTGTCTGGCAGGTGTGGTCGCACATGATAAGCACCGGGTTGTTGGCAACCATGGGGCTATCCAGCACCTTTTGAGCAACCCCTGGAGGCTCCCAGAAGTCCTTGTCCTCCCTGCTATGCTTCCACCATGGCCCACTCCTATCGCCTACCCGCTCCCCGCCCACCTTGGTGCGCTGCCCTCGCGCCACCGCGCTGATGTTGCTCTCAATCACCCCCCGCAGCCCCGGCTGCCACAGGTTGGCCAGGCCCATCTTGCGGTAGGCGGAGATGAGCGCCTCCCCCAGGGCGGTGGGGCTGAACAGCAGCGTGCCCACATCCTTGGTGGCGTACCCGCGGTCCAGCTGCACGCAGGTAGCGGGCAAGGGGGCGGCTTGGGGAGGGCAGTGCTGGGCTCAGGGGCAGCTTCGGCCAGAGGGCTTATCCAGCAGATTTAGCAATTATTACATGGCTCCCGGTAGGCACCCAGACTGTCCATGTCATAGCGGAAGTTTCTTGTAGCCACCCAGAGCCACTTGAGATACACACCACACACACACACAAGGGCCTGGTGCAGATGGCCTGGCCGACCATGGCTTCATCCGTCTCCTGCTATGTCACACTCTTCCATGTGGCGCAAGCACTCTAACCCACCCACCACAAGCCCTCCTCCTGTGTGCAGGAACCTGCCTGCTTCTGGATGTGGTCTGCCACCGTGGCGTCTGTGCCGATGCCGTACTCCTCCATCTTGGCAATCAGGTCCCGCTCACTCAGCCGGGGGGGAGGCTGGGTCTGGCCCTGCGGAGAATGAAACAGAGGAGGGGACGAGACGATAACATGCGTATGACAGCAGCAGCGTGGAGGGAGGACAGGAGGCAAGGGGGCTTGGGGGGCCACCAGCGCCACGCAGAAGGGTGAAGTTGACTGCTGGCGCGGGTGGGTGTTGCCCTGTAAGCCACGCTTGGCCCACGGGCTGACTGCAGTCCCTTGCTGATCCCCTAACGGCATCAGCGTGTGTCACAAGGTATACGGCACGCCAGGAGGATGCTGCCTGCTCAAGGAGGGCGGCAAGGTCTTGTGTGGGTGCTGTGCTTGCCTATGACTTCAACTGCATCATGGACACTCAAACCTATAATAGGACCTTGAGACTGTCCTTACTGGCGACCAAGCCAGTCGGCTCCACCACCCACCTCCTTCAGCTGGATGCTGGCTGGCTGGAACTGCTGGCCCTCCCTGAACACGGGGAGGTTGGCGTTGCTGCCCCACCTCTGCAGCCAACACACTTTGTCATGCATTTGTCCAGGGTAATTCCCTCGGCTTCCCATAGCCAATCGTTACCCACCTAGAGGACGCCCCCACAACGGCACGCCTCGGAGAATGCTCCGTGCGGTAACACCTGCAGGCGCTCCCCCACCCCCACCCACCCACAACCACACACCACTTTTCTCGCCATGCCAAGGACAACTTCCACGACCACACATGCAAGGCCTAGCGCAAGTACACTCCGCTATCTACTGGGTGCGCAGTTACCCTCCATGGACCTACCTCGTAGGGATAGACGTCCAGGAAGTTCCTCTCTGTCACCATGAGGCCCGTGGCGGTGAAGCCCTCGCCCCCCACATCAATGTGCACCTTAGTCTCAAACCCCACCGCGTCCTTGGCGCAGCAACTGCGTGGCGTCAAGAAGGAGAGTTAACGATACATGTGCGTCGCTTTGGTCGTAAGAAGGGTGGCAAGTGCAAGCCTGGCAGAGGGCGTGCCATGCCATGTGAGGCAGGCGTTGCACATGCAGGCGCACCTGCACCTATCAGGAATGTGGAGCAGCAGGTGACAGACAGGGCGGTTGACGCCGCTGACAGAGATGTTTCCCAGCCCTGCCACAAGCACCCAGGGCCAGCCAGCAGGCAGAGGGGAACTAAGCTAAACAGCCACTCCTGAGGCGCACATACGATATAGACTCACGCCAGGAAGTGGCGCACGATGAATTCATACAGCCTGCCCTTCTCAGACTGGCCGCCCTCTGTGAAGGACTTGGTGGGGTGGATGGGCGGGTGGGCCTTGTCGTCCGACCCGCCTGGGAGCACAGCAGGGGCAGCACGACATGCAGCCAGGTGACCAGCACCACTATGGAAGTGCAGGAAGCATCCAGTTTTGCACTGACTTCCACATGCAGCCCTAGGACAATAGAAGGGTAGGCACCGGCAAGTCTGTCTGGCTGCCGTCCCCTTGATGAACCTTACCGCAGACCGCATGCAGACTTGCCCCCAATTTTCGAAATTAGCGAATGCGCGCACTGAGCACTACCCGACTGGCCCCTTCCTGTCCCACAGGACGCCTGCCGCTGCGACAGGCAGTGGCCAAGGGATCATGGTAGAAGCCCTGCAAGGCCATGGCCTTTCACACACACCTCAAGGGTTGTGTTCGTCTCACCTGCTCTTGGCCACCGCCAGAGCTCATTGCTGACCAGGCGCTGCGCAAAGCCACCCCACTGGGGGCTCTGCTGCTGCTCACCCACCAAGGCCTGCAAGCAGGCAAGCACCGCCGGGGTGGGGTTTGCGCCAGGTGAGTGCTTGCCAATGAGTGCTTGCCAGATAACACCCCCTCCCCCTCCCTTCCTCCAAGAAAAACCACATACCCCACCCGGCAAGGTCGCCTTATACAGTTAAATAATCCAGGAAGGAGCGAAGTTTCCCCAGTATAGTATGGCTCCGCCTGTGGGGCGGGCGGTTGATTCGCTGCACTCGACAAATTCTGCCCATGCCATGCCTCCACATACTGCCATCATCCTACCCAAAACCTAGTGCTTTGCTATTAGAGCGATGTGCAGGATAGTCGACCTGGGTGCAGCAGTAAACCCTGTCCCACATACATACCCGCAGGTCGTACTGCGTGTCAAACTGGTTGGTCTCCGTGCGGGGGTAGGAGATGTAGCCGGCCTGGTACAGCTCCTCCGCCAGCCGCATGATGCGCTCACCAGGGATGCGCAGGTACTGCAGCAAGGGAGGAGAGTATTCTTGAGTACGGCCTGGTACAGCTCCTCTGCTAGCCGCAGGCTGCGCTCGCCAGGGATGCGCAGGGCCATGGCCTTCACTGCTGTCGAGCTGCCATGAAGGATACGCACAGAGCTGGTCAGTGAAATTTGGGTTAGCCACCAACCAAGACAGGCGGCTGCTGGTCAGGTGGTTGTGGCATGCAGTCCACATTAACTCAGTAGATGTCCAGGGAGCAGAGTAGCAGCTTCCCTGCTAAGCTTGCACGGTGAACCGCACTGGGCTCCACTGAGAACCCTACCTGCGAAGCTCGCTTCTGCATTTCCAGGGTGCTCAGGGGCACAGGGGCAGCCCGCGTGCGCTGCCGGCCATCCACCTGCGGGTGGGTGCACACTTGACGCTCGGCAGAAAGGTAGCATGCAACACAGGGCACGGTGGGGCACCTGCGGTCTGCTTCTTCATCAGCGTGCACACTGAGCAGACGCAGCCCCAACCTTCTTGCGGGGTTGCCTCCACTTCCTATAGGCTTGGGGAAAGGCCTGGGGAAAGCCAACCCAGGGCTCCTGGCCGTCCTCCCAAATCAGCCCACCAACTGATTAGAGGCAAAAGCTGGGCTAGCAGCACCGCGCTCCAGTCATGATCGCAGGCCGGCAGTCATCTAGCTTAGCTTTCCCTGCAGGCTCGCCCCAACCTCTAATGAGTCCTCAATACAAGCGCAACAGAGGGACCACATCTTGCTAGGGGCTGCAAGATATACCAAGGGGACCAACGCCACACCTTGGTGACGGTGGCCAGGTTGCTCTCCAGGCACAGCTCATGCAGGACCACGGCAGCAGCCCTGTCAAACATGCGGTGCCGGTCCCAGCTAAAGTCGCAGGACTCTCCGGAGGCGCGGTAGGCGACTGTGATGGACCAGAAGGGCTCCTGGATGTGCGCCTGGACCTCCCTGCAGGCAGTTGAATTATGTGTGGTATGCCGGTCAACCCCGTGCACATGGATACACACACTAGAGGCACATGGCGAAGGTGCACAATACACCAAACGTAAACACAAGAAGGAAAGGGGTCTGCCAGTTGCTTTCGGGGCAGGTGGAGGGAAAGGTACATGGTGCAGCAGTAGGAGGTTCGGAAATCAAGCTGGCAGTTTCACTGAATGGCAACGGTGCGTGCGAGGGAGCAGGGAAGGCCGCCTGTGGAGCCAAAGCGTCAACAGGCCGGCCTAACCTCATGTACCACGCATGCGCTAGTTTAGCCATGCACAGCATGCCGCACTCTGTGCCTGACACTCACCATTCGCGCTGCACAATGAGCCCCAGGGTTGGGAACTGGCACGGCCCGTAGCTCAGCAGCATGCTCTCCCTCCCTGCTGGCAGCCAGGCGCTCCAGTTGAACTTGTTCTGCAGGGCACCGAGCGGCACGTAGAGCAGCTGCAATGCACAGCCATGTCCCCACAGTCGAAACCCAGTCAGAAGCCACGTCAAAGAGACTACTCACTGGCTAGGGACATGGTCCCTGCTGCGTATGCCGGCCAAGTGCTATCACTGCCCGACCCCACAAACACAAATGGGCGCAGTGAAAGGGACATGACATTCTCGAGGGCATCAGCTCAGCAGTCACCTCTCCTCAGCAACCGCCTTACCAACCCCATCACACCCACCCACCTGCAGCAGGAGTGTTTGCAGGCGGGTGAAGGAGGAGCCGATGCGCAGGTCGATCTCCTGTCGGGCGTCCACAGCGCGCGCCTCGTGCTCGTTGGGGTCAACCAGGCGGCTGATGGCGCGGTGGATGTCGGAGGCAACCAGGGCTGCACACACCACAGCAGAGCTGGGCGCTGAACCAAGTGATGTAGGAGGAGTAGGAGTAGGAGGGCTGTTGCTTTCTTTCTGTGCTTGGCGTGGGTCAGTCAGTTAGCGTGTTGGCGCTGCGGTTGTTGTCTGAGGCATCCAGGGCAGCAGGAACCATCCACAGCAACAACTGGCAAAGAGCGCAACAATAGATACGTGCAGATGGAAGGAGGGCATGGTTGTGTTGTTATCATCGATAATGTGCAGCCACCAGGGGAAGGAGGTGCCCAGCTGAGGTTCCAATGGCAGGCCAGCGTTCATTAGATAAGCACCTGCATCAACACTTCTCTGGCACACCACAGAGAAACTTCGTGGGTATGCATCTCACACAAGCATTGCCTTGAGTCATGCGTGGGTGGCAAGGGGTGGAGCCCTTGCCTGAAAAGCGCGCTCGCCTGATCCGCAGCCGTGGGTTGGCCTGCCTGCACACGTCGATTACCTGCAATGCCGGCCAGTAGTCTCAGCCAGTCAGCTTGGTTACAAACACAGACACTCAAGGCCTTGAGGTGCCACCCTGGAATCTCCATCAGCACAGAAGCTTACCATATTCCCTTACAGTTTGTCACGTCCGTCCATAACACTGAGCCAATGAGCGTTGCTGGTGGTCCCAAGCGGTCGGCACAGTGCAGCGCAGTGGGTATGCCCCACCTCGAATGCAATGTTCTCGCCCTCCCGGTCACAGTCAAGCCACAGCACCAGCACTTGGCAGCCCCTGGCCTGCTGTTGCAGGTTGCGCTTCACATCCTCATTGCCCTGCACAGAAAAAACAGAAGTGGCAAGTCCCTGCAGCGGTTGAAGTTTGGCATTGCAATCGATGGCAGACGTGTTAGAGTCACGGTGATTTGACAGTAGCAACCCACCATAGACCAGCCATTGCAGAAACAGAGGGCCATTGGAAATGTCTATATCCTGCCTATTCATGATCCCATCCCGGTCATAACACCAAGGACATCCCACCACCGTGGCAAAGGCACAACTGCTCTTGCCAAGGGCACTATCCAGCCGCTGAAACCGTCAGCCTCTGCCAACACACTCCATCCTCGGCAGAGCAGTCCCATCTCCTGATTGCAACCTCGCATCACACCACAGCGCTGTGCCAGCAGGGCCAAGCAGCTACCTGGTTCACCGACTTCACCACGGCTGCGTCATACAGCTGCCGTGCCTCGCAGCCGTGCCACTTGTTGTAGGGCGGCACAAAGTCCAGCTCCAAGAGGTGACCTGCCACGGAGGTCATGACCATCTCGCAGGGCCCCAGCTCCGGCACGGTGTACTGAAATGTATAGACGGGACTGTAGCGCGCGCTGTAGGCAGAGGAAGCAGCAGTCAGGGCAGGTCAGTCCCTGAGTGCTGGCAGGAGCTGTGACGAAACTGGGGCTAAAGGACTGTTGCTGCGCGCCTGTCGTTGCCATGGTTTTACTCTGTTTTGCCCCAGCCAAACCCCCACAACATTGCCTATGGCAACCTCACCATGACTGCTGTGACCTGCACTGCCGGTTGCTGAGAAGTTCAGAGACTGCCCGTGCCACCGAGTTCTTCTCAGCGACATTGAGCACCCTCATCCTCGATGGATCAGTCCTACTTCCAAGTGTGCCCAGCTAGACTTGGAGTCTTGATAGCCTGGCCTGGCCATCCCAAGCTTGCCTCCTTCGTGACCTTGGAGCAAGGGCCCTCACACACTTAATAGCACTACTATAAAAGTTACAATATTTTGCACTGCTTAGCACTGGCATGCACGTTTTCAATGCTCAGACCATCTGATCAGCAAGCGCGGGATAGAAGGGGACATCTGGTTTGCATTTGCTGTGGACTCCGGAGAGCTGTGCCGCTGCGCTTCGAGTGCTAGTGAGCTCTGCATATGGCGCCCTGTTTGAGCAGACGGGGCACGCACAGCAGGGCGCATAACATAGAAGATCAGAGAGAAGGGGTTCTGGTACCGGCCTTTGTAAGGCAGATCAAATGAGAAAAGAGATGCTTCGACAGAAGCATCAAGCAAGACCTTGTCGCGTGTCAAGGGCAGATGCTGTCTAGCTTTGCTCAAGGTCAGCGGTTGTCTGTGAGCTTTAAGCAGTTCCCTGACTGCACTAGGTTTCTATCACGCGGCAAAACCAGAATCATCCAGCTGCGGTCCCTAAACATGACCAGATCATCTGCAGCTAGCACAGCAGTCCGTAACCAGGTAGGTCCCAAGACACAGACCTGCAATCCTTATCATTATGTCATTCGCTGCAACTGTATCAGTGCTGCTTCCAGGTCTCCACACTGCTGAGTAGCCTGGCCTGCTTACCCAGTCTAGTGGTGAGTTCATCAGTGAGCTGGCTGGCTTGCTGGTTCGCTGGCCATGCCCTTGGCATGGTTTGACACAGCAGTGGCTGGTGGACTAGTTATGAAACAGGAGCTGGTGTTGCAACAGCCTATAAAGGGGTACAGCAACCCCATACGACAGTAATATTTGTGTGCTTGCAGGTATTTGACCTGGACTACTGCTTGTGGCCATTCTGGTGGGTCTGGTGGACCGCTGCTAACCTGCCCAAAACCCTCCTGCGGCATCTGCTCTCTGATATGTGCTTGCAAGTGAATTAGTGCTTAGGTGTGCGCTGCTGGTGCTGGCATGGTAGCACTGGAAGCGGAGGATGGACGAAGAGACTCGTACTTTCTTTGCGACACGTTCCATGTGCTTCCATAGCGTGAGCAGCCAACATGCAGCTGTTCACCTAAGATTGAACTAGTGCAGGTGTGAGATGTATACTGTGCATGATGAGCCCCGCCTCTATCCTGATGTCCCTCCCATCCTAGATGCCCTTCGGTGAGTCGCGCTCTGCCCATTATCTCCCACCCCGCACCCCAGGTCATGCAGGGAGCTTGTAAGGCGTGGCTTTGCAGCAGCATAACTTTGCAGCTTTCGAATGTCAGTGTCAGTCATCCAGCCCCAAAGCACCCATAAGCAAGCGAAGACAAAGACGGTGATGTGCCTCAATGAGTATGGGGTGCTATGCTGCAGGGAGCACAAGGTGCCCATGGCGCTTGCCTCGCGGACTCCCACCCCTGAAGTGGCCGAGGCCTTTCTGAGAAAGCTGGGCATCACCCATTACTTCGAAAGCATACAGCTCATACCGGCTGCGAGTGGCTATGACCAGGTATCTGCCCAGAAGGACACGGCACACTTCCCTAACCTTCAGCGGGAGCTTGGGGTGGACTACTCTAAGATGCTCTTCTTTGATGATGAACCAAAGAACGTTGCCAAGGTAGGTGTGCAGTGTAAGGCCTGGTCATCGTGTGCCGATGGGGAGCCCTGAAGCCACTGAGCGATTAGGTCCCCCGACAGCCCTGCACGTTCGCGAATGATACAACAGGCCACATACTCACTGCAACCCTGGTGAGGCGTGCACCCAGCGTAGAGCTAGACGCACCCTGCGACACTGCGACCCTGGGTGACCTTCCTATCTGGCAAGGATGATGCACAGCAGCAGTGTTGGGAGTCACCTCCTCTGGATCAAGCGCAGGCTGCGCTACTTTGCTTATATGCAGGTGGCAAGGCTTGGGGTCTGCAGCATACTGGTTTCAAGCAGCACAGGGGTGAACTTGGGCACGCTGGAGGCAGGGCTGCAGAAATACGCAGCACAGCAAGGGTCGGGATAGTAAACGCAACGCATGCAAGGTACGAGATGAGACGTAGTTGATGGAGGGCCAATAACCATAAATACTGTTGTTTAGGATCCCTTTATTAGAGTGTGTGCCTGACATTCAACTACCGGAGGTAAGGACCCATGTCGCTGCAAGTCCAATGCCAACACCAGCGCTCAGGTAGGTTGCCATGCGGATGCAGTCAAGAAACCTGCTAATGATACGGTACACTCTCAGCCTGCGGTCACTCTGGGGGATCCTGTTGTCCTCTGCGAATAACACTGCTTCCCTGCATTGAACCATGCAGTTGGGTCCACGCATGTGATATGCTGGGACTATCCCGTGAGCACTGTTTTTGAGGCTAATCATAGGCTGCCCTGGTAGTAAGGTCATTGTAAGTGCATGCCTCGGTGTAGTTGCCTCTGCACTCTCACCTGGTTGTGTGGCACAGGTAGAATAGGGACGGGACGATGAAGCCCACCAAAACCTGAAGGATAGTTGTGTACCTTACACAAACCTGCAGCCGAGACTGAGGCAAGTCGCAAACGCACTCCGCTTCAAGCAGTTGAGTCCTGCAAGGACCGGGTGGTGCCACAACACCCATCTGTAGCCCAACTATTCTGCCGGGTTTGCATTAGGCCAACCCTCAGTACAGCTATTCCCTATCTCCTGTCTGTCGCACTACCTGCCACCCTTACTTATTAAGTGAGGAAACTTACGTCCCTCCGCTGCCTCCCTTTGATGAGTCGCCCCATGGCGCGGTTGGCCCTTTGAATAGAGCCACCTGCGTGCACGCCCTGCACTGCTGCCAGGCCACAATCATCACCGAATGTACAGTGCAGGAGCAGCTGTGCGCTCAGCTTTACTGTTCTGTGAAGCATGTTGGCGCTCTCTCTGGGTCCGCGCTGACAGAGGCCGTATTTGTACGGTGTTGCAGTGGACCCAGCATTTGAGATTGCTGCTACATGGCGGTCAGGACCACAGGCAAGCTCCGGTCATCCCCTTGCATAGCTGACAGTCAGCAGCTGCGCATATCAGTCTGCACTCGTGTTAAACCTGATGCATGCATCTGCTGCCTACCTGTGCCTCGCATACAGTAGGATTAGTCTTCATGACGAGCCAAAGGCTGCAGTGCACAGCGCAAGGGGTCAGGTCTCCTCATCAGGCCATCAGCAGAGCGCGCTGTCTTTGACAATGCATTGCAGTGCCTTTGTAGCTCGAGAACACGGCGGTGGTGCACCCATGTCGGCAGACAGACTGTTAGCTTTAAGTGCATAGGCACAGCCCTGCCAAAAGCCTGCCCACCAGAATGCGTGCAGGGGGAGGTCGAAGCCTATGCCAAGGGGCCAGCCCAGCATGAGCAGCGCCAGCAGCATGGAGTAGTCCGCCAGCAGGAGGCTGGAGGTGTAGCTAAATAACGCTGGCCAGGTTGCTGGAAGCTCAGCCTGCACACAAAGTGCGCCTGGAGCTTTCACTGTGGCAAGTATATCTGGCATTGCCAGCTGGCTTCAGCGAGCTTGAATGATACAGGACTGCACCTTAAGACCGCAGAGAGGCCGCTGCAATTGAGGAGATACTCAAGCAGTGTAGCTCAGCCACAGCAGCCATCTTGCAAAGCAGACCTCATAGCATACCTTGACTGACAGGATAGCGTGCGTGGTCATTATGTTTGAGGAGGCGGTGCCCAGCCTCAGAACCACCGCAAAAGCGGTCCTCCACCTGGGGTAGAAAGTGCTGCGCTCAGGCTGACCCAGGCGGTGCCCTGACATGAAAGAGAGCCAGGCAGAGGACCTGCAGCATATGTGATGTGACTGTCACGCCTTGTCACTAGTGGTCATACACTGATGAGGTGTTCCAAAGCCAAGGCACGTCCCTTCCCAAGATATATGTACTAAATATCCAGCACAACCTGGCACTACAGTCGCCTGGCCCCACTTACAGGGCTGTCCAGGTGAGTAAGGCATGCAGCACCCAGTCCCATGAGGAGGTGGTTCTGCCTTGGACCTTGTAGGCGACGACTAAGAGGCAAGCCGCAAGCAACGCGCTAGGAATGGCGTCCTGCCCTGCCCGCTGACGCCGTTGGCGCTCGTAAAAGTCCTGCCACTGACCCGGCATGCTGGCCTGCCTTTCCTTCCGAGTTGCATATGTGTCCAAGGGCAGCTCGCCAGGGAGGTTGAAGATCGGCCCACACAAACTGACCCTTGGCAGAGGTACATGTGCCCAAATTGTGCCAGAGAGCGCCATTATCATCCTGTTTTACAACTGCATGGCAGTCATAGATGGCTTGCACATCGTATATAGGCCTAGGGCTTGCACACGGTAAGCATGCTAGGCAGATTGCTGTGATGGTGCCTTGCTGTGATGGTACCGTCACGACTCAATGGCTTCATGCAGCTTCATCACGTCACACAAGCTACATCAGGATAAGTTCCTAAGGTAATTGTATACTTGTCCATGAATTAGAGTTTTGTTGCCTGCCAGGCAGTACCTCCACTGCTGAAGGATGTTGATTTGCGATACTTACACAACTCAGTTTACAACATGCCACTGCCACAGCAACTGGCACATTTCAAGCTCTGATTTTGTGGCGACTTGCCAAGGGCAGTGCCCTGTTATGTCTTCCCGATCACGACAAATGACTGGACCTGCGAGTCAGCATGGATGGCTATGGTTAGAACATTGATGGCCTAATCGCCCAACGCCACCAGTGCTGCCCAGTTTGTCCAGCCCCTCAAGCTTTCCTTGAACACTTTCTTAGCTGGTGGCGTCATATGCCGGCTATCAAAGGGTGTTGTTACCAGGGACCCTAAACCCCTAATTGCGAATGTGACAGTGGAGTGGGAAACGCACCACATGGTATATACATGGACATGCTCCAAGTTGAACAACCATGCCTGAGGCAAGCAAATGCGGCCTAGCAAATGCGGCCCTGCCTCACCTTGGCTCGGCACATAGGGCAGTCTCTCTTCTTACTCCAAGGGCCGAACATCCTGTTGGCACAGAAACCTGCACAGTTCCATTTACGAACAGTTTCTCGACTTGTTTTGGCTTGCTGTGACTTAGCTCCTCGCCGTGCATATACCAGCAAGGCATATCTGCTGCCTTACAAGCATCACGCTGGAATTAATTGTTACCCACTGGCCATGCGACTCAACCAACTCACCACAAAGCACAAGGTGGCCGCACCGCACTAGCACAGCTGTGCGGTCAGCATCCCAACAGAAGATGCACTCATCAGCCTCGTCCTCCTCCTGCGATTGATTGTGCAGCGCGTACTGCTGCGCTGGCTGCTGTGGCGACAGAGGCAGGCTTTGCGGCAGCAGAGGTAGTGGCATGGTAGCTGGCCAGGGTGCTGCTGGGAAGAGGACGCAGCAACTTGCTTACTAACAGCCTCTCCAACGGGCGGCACTGCAGTGCTATGCTGCCCTGGCAAGGTATCTACTGCTGCGACGGGTGGCCTGGCAGTATCTGTATGGCCTGACTGGTGTAAGCCAGTATGACCACGTTGGCTGCAGTCACTAGGACTGCCAGCATAGCTAGAAGCCTGTTGGCCCGGCCTGTTAGCAGCAATCGTTTCGGCTGCTGTAGTCGGTGCTCCTGCTGCTGCAAACAGTGCTGGCGCTCCGGCTGCTGGACCTTCTGTTGGTGGTGCTGCTGCTCCTGCTGCTGGTGCCACTGTTGCTGCTGGGCTTGGCGCGACCTTGGGCAGCAACAGGTGGACTAGCTGGGAGGGAAAGGCCCCTGGCACAGGGCCTGAGGGAGGATGGGGAATGGCCGGGAGCCTGGCTGCCTCCTGCTGCTCCAGCAGAGGGTGCTGCTCCTGCACCGGCTGTTGCTGCGGCTGCACCAGGACGTGCTGCTGCTGCTGCTGCTCATGATGCCGGTGCTGTTGTTGACTCCGAGCATGCTGTGGTTGCTGCTGCAGCTCCCTCTGCACCTGAGCATGCTGCTGTTGTTGCTGATGCTGTCGCTGCTGCTGCTGCCCTGCTGGTGTGCCCTCAACCATCAACATGTCTTGACGGCGCAGCGCCGATTCCGCAGCCAGGCCAGCCACAGGCTTTCGCTCCCCTGGTTGACAGCCTGTTGTGGAGCTGCTGACAGACCAAGAAGCTGGGGCGCAAGTAGCTGTGGCGCAGCTGGGACCAGCAGCTGTACACGCGGGAACCGCGCCCTGGCGGCCGAAAGCTCCCGAGCCGTCGGGCTTGGTGCTGGCCCTGCTGCCGCAGGCAGGCTGGCTGCATTCCACAGGCTGGTGACCCACAGCTGCAGCCGGCACCTCCATCCGTAGCACCTTGCTGCGGCCGGCTGCTGACCTGGCCGCTGCAGGCTTGTCAGCCCTCCTGCTCCTAGCGAGCTTGGCACCACTAGCCTGTGCCTCGATGGCCGCATGGCTTGGATGACCCACAGGAACCCACACTGCCCTGCTTGCAGACTTGGCCCCTCGGCCTCTCGCCAGGGCTGCCTGCTGCGCCTGGTCGGCCTCAGCGTGTGGCCCAGCAGGGACAGCAGCTGGCCTCAACGGCGCCTCAACCTTCCGCTCGCCGGCTGCAGCCTTCAGTGTTTGTTGCCCAACCTGCAGCAACTGTGAAGCTGCCGGCACCGGAGGCAGCTCCTGCCGCATAGACACGTCAGCCACTGTCACGCCCAAAGCGGCAGACGGCGCTGCTGCTGCACAGCTGTCGTCCACTGTGGCAGACTGCGACTGGTGCATCGAGGCCGTGGGCGGGTTGGCAAATGGCGTGCTGCCATGCTGCTTTGTTATACTTTCGTACTTTGCCGTGGACCACACACCTTCCATCTCACAGCTTTGCACCGCAGCTTGGTGGGAGTAGCTGCTGCTGCGGCTGGCCCGGCTCTGTCCTGCTAAGTGCGAGCGTTTCAGGTGTTGACCTGAGGTTGCCTCTGGTGGCGCTAGGCCTGCTGCTGGCTGTGCAATGCCCTGGGCAGTGCCTGAGCCGTCCGCACGCCCTGCAATGACAGGCTGCAGCGGCTTGCTGGGGGCCGCGCCTTCACCGGCTCTTTTCACTGCTGCTGCTGCTGCTGCTCTTGCTGGTACTGGCACTGCTGCTGAGGATGGTGTGGGTGAGTCCCTGGCTGGCGCTGCTTTCTTGCCTGGCGCCCTAGGCACTGCTAGCACGCGTGCCTCTGCTCTCCCCACACCAGCTGCCTTGCCTGCCGCCCCCGCTGCAGCAACAACAACTGTCTTCACTTCGTAGCTCGGCAAGCTGCGGCTGTCGCTGCCGCTGCTCCTGCCGCCACTGGGGTGTGCAGCCATGCTTGCTGCGCCTGCCGGCTGGCTAGGCTTGCTCCCCACCTGGCAGCGCTTGGCTGCTGAGCATGCTCCGGCACCCGTGCTGGACGCCACACTACCACCAACGGTGACAGTTCCCTCAAGTACTTTGCTTTTGAGGTGGCGCTGCTGGCCTCCTGAAGCTTTAGCCAAGGTGGCAAGGTCTGGGCAGGAGGCGGGCCGGCTAAGCACTGTTGCGCCTGCAGGAGCTGCGCATGAGAGCCAGAGCTGAGCGCTGGAATCCCTGCACCCAGGTAGGTGCTCATGGTACCAGGCAGGCAAGTAGGGCAACACTGGAGGGGGGGCAAGATGGACCAAGCAGAATAAGTCTACCAGGTCAATGCAAGGCCAGCTCATTCCCCACCTGCCACAGCAGCTGGCTCAAATAAGGCGAGTGGCCGTGTTGGTCTAGAAGTATCACCACCCTGGCTCACGCCCTGCCTTGCTGCAGCTGCTCCAGATGAGGCCGGCGGCTTCCCAGCTGCCTCTGCAATCGCCCCTGCTATTCCCGGCCCTACAGGGGCCGTGCTTGGATCCTTTGAGCCGCTTACATTGCCAGTGCTTCCCTCGCTGCTTGAGGCACTAGTTCTTGCCGCACTGGCAGCACTGGCCCACGGTTGCCGCAGGGGTGTGGGCCTGCCTGGCGGGGCAGCTGACACACCCGCACGGCTTGCAAGCTGCGGAGACTTTTGTAACTGGGGAGAGGGCAGCAAGAAGGCTGGGGCAGAGGGTTGCAGCGATGGCCTGGGAAGCAAGGCAGGTGCAGGTGCAGCTGCAGGGGCTGGCTGGGCTCTTGTGGCACCAGGCTGTTGCACAACCGGTAGGAAGGTTGCAGCACTAGGGCGTAAAGCAAGTCGCCCAGGCAGCTCCGCCACAGGAGCTGCCCTGTTGCATTACCCACTGCTTACCTCCTGTGCAAGAGCGGCGGAAGCAGCGGCAGTGGGCGGCAAGGCAGAGCATTGAGGCGAGGATGCTGCTGCGCTACCACAGCCCTTGGGGGACTCCCCAGGACTGGCAGTATCCCCAAGCCGGCCGCCTGAAGCAGCCAAGGCAGCTGCTAGGAACGCAAGCCTGGCCACCACCGCGGTCTGACTCACGCTGCCTGCTGGGGCAGGACTGCTGCTGCATGCTGCTCCATGCTTAGCCTCTGGCCCAGCATGAAGGTGGAACTCTGGGGCGCTCGCGCGCAGTGAGCTGTGCTCTGGCCTGCTGGCAGGCTCCTGAGGCAGCACTGCCTCGGAAGCCTCTGCCCCTGCGCCCGCTTCGCTGCTGCTGCTGCCGCGGTGGCAGCCGCCAGATGCAGGATCGAGCTCCAGCCCTAGGCTGCCCATTTCTTCAATGCCGCTACTTACGGCATCAGGATGCACTGCTGTGGCCTGCTGCTGCTGCTGCTGCTGCTGCTGGCCGGCTGCCAACACAAACTCAGCTGCTGTGGCGCGCAACGCCTTCTGCTGGGGCAGCTCTGCCACTGAGGACAGCAAGGCCCGGCTACCCGCCGCGAATGCAGGTGCAGTGGCACGCAGAGAGTTGTGGTTGTGAGGGAGTTGTGGCCGCGGCCGGGCTGGGTCAAAGATAGCTGCAGATGCGTTCAAGGCTGGTCGGCACTCCGTAAGTGCTGGGTCTGCCGCTGGTAAGCCTGCTGCTGCAGCAGTGGCTGGCTGCTGGCTGCTGGGAACCAACACAGGAGCCGACAAAGACATGGCTGACTGCACTGCTGGCCTGCGAGAGCCGTCTGCTTCTGCCAGCCACTCCGCGTTGGCTCGCCCTTCGTCTCTGTGTGGTGCATCCGCAGCTCCCCCTGCACCCCACCACTGCCCACCACACACGCAGTACCTGCACGCAAAGCAGCCCCCTTGAAAATCCTCAAGGACTCTTCCAGGTCATTGCCACAAGCAAGCTGTGCCCAGCTTTCAAAGGTTGCACAATGCCCTTGCGAGCATTATTTTGCTGACACCTGTCGCTCATGGCGACTGGCAAACAATTCACCTGGAAGGGCGCAGACAGGTGCCTAGCGCCCACGATGTGACAGCAGGGAATGAGTAAATGATACTCAAGGCGCCTCCTCGTAGAAGGCGGCAGGACATGATGTGCCTGGGCATATCATTGACCCATGCAGCTTGTTTGTCACAAGAATGTGTATGCTTGCTGCAGGTCTCCACAATGCCATACAAGCAAAACCCAACATCTTCACCTACACCCCAGAGAGCTGACTTACCACTGGCCATTGGGCAACTGGCTCCATGCACCGTCTGCCTCTCCTGCTTCTTCTTCGTCGCCAGCTAGAATTTGTGCAGCTTGCTCCCCCTGCGCCAGCTCATCATCATCAGCTGCTGCCTCCCAAGCTGCAAGCAAAGCACCCAATACCTAGTTGCTCCGCAGACCGCTTGAAGCATTTGCGAAAGCCCTTGGCGACCTGATATTGAGACTACTAGCGGTTATGTTGCCAGCTGCACGCCCTCTAGGCTTCTGCTTGGGGGCCCTCAGAGGCTGTCCACAACCCTGGCACAGCACGGAAGTGATGGGAGTCAGGGTGAAGAATACACGCTGGGGGAGTCTATGCTTACCATCAAACTCCTGGTCCACCTCTCCTTCCCCTTCATCCTCCATCACTGCATACTGACAAGCCCAGTCTGTCCCTACTGGCGGCCCCTCCTCCTCCTCCTCCTCCTCTGCGTACTGGATGGCATAGTCTGCCATGTCCGCTGAGTCTTCTGCTGGTGCTGCTGCCACATCATCCCATGCTGCCTGCTCTGGATCAGCACCTGCCGGGTTATCCCATCCCTCCCAGCCTGCTTCCTCGGCCTCGTTTGCTTCTGCTGCTCCCTCCCCCGTCCGGCCTTCAGTGCCACCTCCCGTCTCGACTACAGCTGCTTTATGACACCCCGAGGCTGCGGTATCTGGTGCCAAAGTGCCTGGAATAAACTCAGCAGCGCCCGCTCGCAGCTCTGCCAATGAGTGCGCTGTAAACACTGAATTGCCGGGCGAACTCTGGCCCCTGCCGCCAATGCCGTTGCTGCTGCTACCGCTGGTGATCGTGGTTCTGGTGCTGGCGCTGCTGCTGGTTTTGATAGGCTCAAATTCGGCTGCTCCCGGGTTGAACTTGAGGGAGGGTTGAGGAGCGGCTTTGGGCTGCGGTCGGAAAGTGTTTGCCTCATAGCTCAAGGCTGGCAGCTGCAGCTCCAAAACATGAGCAGCTTGTGCTGCAACCTCTCTGCTTGCCATCCTCGCCTATGTAAACTGTTCCAAGGCAGTACTGCCTCACCAAGCGGGACCTGGTCAGAATGACATGCCGTCGGCATTGGCCTGTGAAAACTGCGCCCAGAACAACGTGTAAGGTCGTGACAGTTATGTTGGATATAACCGTCCCTGCAAGCGTGATCCAAGCGGCATGCCCTCAAGCATGATCAGGTTTCATGCCTCGGCTACCAGTCAACACGCCCCAGGAGCTCACCTCTGCTTTCATTGGCGATGAGCTGCCTCGAGATGTTGCATTGGCTTTTCCATAAAGAATGCCTACCTTGCTTGAATCATGGGGCTTGAATCATGATCCCGCCATAAGTAACATGAACGTCGCCCACCTGTCACTCGGCTGACACAGCAAGCGCCCCAATAACAGTGGCCATTTTTCCATGGGCTGTGACCACACAAAACCGTGGCTTCGCTGGGCCTTCGCATGAGAAAGGCATTCAACCAGTGACTTCCCCAGCGTTTGCCTTTGTGGAAGCTTTGCAGGGTTTGAGCTGACTAAGGTCCATGCAGAGGGTGGCATTACACGAGGGTGTTACTGTGCCTGCCCAGGGTGCAGCCGCCCCGGGCTTCATCTTGCGCCTGAGTCCAGCTACACCAGAATGCATGCACAGCTACACGTCAGCAGCGGTGCAAAAGAGCAGACCAAGAAAGCAGGAACAACGGAAGCAAGAACTCTCTTCAACAGTAAACACGGTGCATGTACACCGAAGAGTAATACAAGAGCAAGCATTACAACAAGAAGGGGTAGCTATCATAGCTAGCTATCATACAGAGCCTCGCTTGCATAACCTCACATTCCTGTGCCTTACATACATACTAGCATGCCTTCCAAAAAGAAGTCATCCGTTGAGGCCCTAGCCAGTGAGTGGCACTGCAGCGCATTGCAAGCACGGCACTCCGCATTGCACAAGTCTGGCATTACATCAGGGCCAGTGTGCCCAGTGCCACCACAGCGCCAAACCAAAGCAAACTTGGCCACATATAGGTCCAGACCGCCGGCCAATGCATACTATAAGCCTGGAGGGCCGCCGCTTGCTTCACTGCCAGCCTCTGCCTGTAGCCTGCCTGGGTTGTAGCGGCTTGCCAAGCGGCGCTGGAGCTCCGAGGGCCCGGATCCCGAGGCTGCTGCTGCCTGGGAGGCCCCGCCCAGCCAAGCCTGCATGGGACAGTGTCAGTGAGAAGAAATGACATGGGTCGGCGGCAGATCTGATCGTTGGCAGCAGTATTATTGGCAAAACCTTCACTGGGGGCCTGCGAGGCACGAGACCACACACCGCACTGCAGGAGGTTGATTACCCTCGAGAGTCGCTGCTCTGCCCCATAGAACCTCTGCACAACGTATGCCCGCAATCGGAGAATCCACTGAGTGCTCCACCTGTATCAAGGCTCCTGTCATGGGCCAACCTGGGCTTTCCAGCACTTCCTAAACCGCTCACAGTTGCGCCCACACCTCACCATGCACATCACATCCCTACATCCTCAAGCGCTCCGTCTGACCTGCCTCGCCACAACATGTACGGCTACCCGTGCCCCCTTCCCTCCCTTCAACCCCCCACCAGTGCTTGGGACTCTCAAGCGCAATCCCCCACCATTGGAGTAGGCCCCTCACACCCCAGCCATGTGCCCACTATGGGTGCACGCCAAACGAGCACCATACCAACCTGTGCCCGGTCCTTCAAGGGGTGGACCCAGCCTTTGATGGCCCCGGACAGCGGCGCAAACCCCGCCTGCACCCGCTCCCTGAAGTCATCGCCACTGTGGATGTCTAGGGAGTGTATCACATAGGTGGTAGCGGCAGCTAGGCCTAGCGCTCCAAGCAGGGACCCATAGACCAGCGCTCGCACCCCTGCATCAGACAATGCAGGGAGTTGGCATGGGCATGTGGGGTTGGCGAATAGCTAGCTCTTCACGATCCCCCACCTTACTCCTGCATCAATGTACCTATTGATGCCCCATGATTTCGTCACCAGGCAGGCATCCATGTCCCCAGACCGGCCTCGACCATCAGCTACTGCCACAGCACAGCTTCACCGCCACCCCAGCCATCATGCGTGAGGATGCACTCATGAACCCTCTTGCAAACCCCTTGCTTGCGCTCTCGCTTAGTGGGCTCACCGGCCACATACGTCCGCGCCGCAACCTCCTGAGCCTGTGGGGAGAGTGTCCTTGCCCCAGGCACCAGCTCCCCTTCCCTCAGCCCCAGCCCCTCCAGGTCGTAGCGTGCTCTGCCAAAGCTCATCCGGGGCACATGCCCCACAGAGGCCCCCACCTGCACCAGTACAGTACCAGTGCAGCACATGCGTGGGTGGCGTATATCACGCAAGGTGTGACACCAGCACGGCTCTACCAGGCTTCCAGGGTAATCACTGCGTGCCTGCTGGCACCTGAGGTAGTGACAACGAAGGTGTGGATGACGGCAGGTGGGGCCACCCACCGCCCTTGCGGCACTGCCCCTCCAGAGAGGCGTGTCACAGCAAGAACAGGGTGGCCAGCCGAGCCGCTTACTGTCACATCCCCTGGCGCCCCGAGCGAGAAAGCCGCACCCAAACACACAGTCAGTGGAATTCAGGGACTAGTCCGTGCACCCTCCCCACAAACCCAACCTTGGACCATCCATCAGCTTCCCAAAACCCAACCCCTGTCTTTCCAGACTACCTCCCCCACCCAGCAAGGCACTGCCGGCCCAGCCGCGCGCGCCCACGCCCACACGCACG
>BBXU01001418.1:0-26588 GCA_001598975.1 Parachlorella kessleri | reverse complement strand
CCCCCCCTCCCCACACACACACGCACAGGGGCAAGCCCCTCCATTACAAAAAATCCGCACCATGTGCAGGTTGGAGCGGTACTTGCGAAGCTCTGCTGGCGTCAGCGGCGCCGGCTCGCCCTTTATACGTCGCTCATACTCCTTCCTACGTGCTGCGTCGGGCGCATCCACCCTTGCCTCGGCTGCTAGCACCTCCGGAAGCACCTGCACCCACGCTTGAGTGAAACATTAGCTTGCGTCAAGGGGCACGACAACAAGTTTCGGAGTCAGACTCCAAGTTTCCACCAAGGGCAACTTGCAGGACCTTGGGAGCATGCGTCCACTATAGCAGCCTTCAAGCTTCCGCAGGGCGATATGAAGCAAGCTTGTTGGCCGGGCCAACTTGCTTGTAGCCATAAGCAACAGCAGAGCACCCAGGCTCATCACTAAGGAAGCAGCAGCGTTATTTGATACTCAAGGACAATATGCGTCCTGTCCAGGCCGTTACCGGCAATGCCTTGGCAATCCGCACCTCATACACATGTACGCTCTCATCAAACGTCTGCTCCTGCTTCTCTGCTGCTGCAGGCACTTCATCTTCCAGCTTGCCCTCTTTCACCAGCTTCTTGCGGTAGTTCTGCAGCTCAGCCTCCTGTAGCCACCAGGCAGCCAGCTGACCAGGAAGGGACGGTCGCAGCAGCATCATACAGCACCTCCTCGAGTGTGCTTGCCGTGTGCGTCTGTGACTTGCATACAGGAAATATACGGCCCCAAGCAGCACATGCCCTTGGGCTGTTGGCAAGGCCCGCTGCTGTGCGTTGACCGAAGCTGCAGCACCGCTTGGGACCTAGTTAGGCCTTTGCAGACAAATCTCAGGATTGTCAACTGAAGGCACCCATGTGAAGGACGGCACATGCCACACACTCTTGCCTCCTATTCGTAATGCAACCATCCAGACTGAAGTGAGAACGTTTGTGCATTGGCGCCAACCCCAGTCACAGCGTTACCTGCTCGACTTTGAAGTAGGCGCCCTCCCTGGCTGCCCCATAGTTGCCCAGGATCTTTGCCATGCTGTCCCAGGGCGCTTCCACCGCCCTTGGCGCGGTTCAATGGAGGGGCAACCTGCAGCACAGGCGTCCAAGGCCATGACGCTCTATGTCTCCCTGCCTTGGACAGATGGCACATTCTGGGAAGAGGTGGGTGCAGGCTGGGTGCAGGGTAGCAGGTTCAAGTAGGGACATATGTTGTGTATTTTGTAGGGCAGTAGCACAGACACAGAGTGAGTGATGCACAGGCTTGGTTAGGGTGGCAGGGAGTCCAAGGCTCTGACCTTCCACAACTGCAGGTCCTGGAATCTCAAGCCTCTTCGCCCAGGCTGTGGAAAAGTAGGTCTACTTTACGTCACGGCGATGGCTTAGTCAACCGGCACAGCCCTGCCAAGAAACAGGCCCTGCTTTAGCATGCCATGTGGCCAGGATGGTCTGCAGACCACACAAGCAACTGCCGGGGCTGCTCATCAATCTGAAGGAAATACCTGCAGCAGTACAAAAGGGGCCTTCTCTCGTGTGATTTGGGGTTCTTAAGTGATCTCGACGTGTGTGGACGCTTGCAGCAGTCGAGCCAGTTCTGCAATTAGGCAGCGAAGAAGGCAAATGGGGACTGCTGCATGTCGCAAACCGTCAGCCTGGCCTATCTTGGTCCACCAGTGGTCCACAAGAAATTCCGCCAGTTAGTAATCATGAGTGAGCTTTGGGCGGGGGGGGGGGGCACGGTGAAATGACCTTATTAGCATGAGTTGCAGGTAGTGCGAACAGGGAGTGGGAGTTGAGGTGAACTGACAGGGCTGGATGCAGAATGTGCCTTATTGCCTTCTCCAGCCAGGCTTGACGGTACTGTCTAGTCTAGTCTAGTCTAGTCTAGTCACACCCATAAATAGATCTCTTGCACTTTGTCATGCTGCCACAACTGAAGGTAGGTACTGTTGTCAACTTGTTTGCAGCCCACCAGGCTGTACCGCCAACAAACAACCGTTGCAATATAGAGCTTGCTGAGGAGGAGGCAATTCACAAGCGCAGTCAACACTTATGGCCGCAGCCCACCAGCAGATTGTGCCAAATGGGATTTAAAGGAATTCGAATCCAAGGGACACCAAGGATGAGGATAGAACCGATGACCGGATTAGGCTCCTCATACATAATTAACAGCCACTGTACAATAGGCCAATGTGGGAGCTCAGCAACCATCTGAGCCAGCAGCCAGAGCGGGGCAGGGTCACACGTGCAGCACACAAGTTCCTCGCAAGTGTGACAGCACATCTGCCGAGCGTCAAAAGCTTACAAGGTTGAGAGGGCAATGCTATGCCCCGCTCTGGGTGCCGATGTCAGAGCAAATTTCCAAAGCGCAAACGAACAATGACAAGGGTCAACAAACCCCTGTGGACCCCACAATGAGTAAGCTGCATTACCGAGCTGCAGCACCAGTATCGTATCAGAAGGCGGGATAGGAGCGGTGTGACAACCCCTGAGCGGAACAGATGATATCCATTCGATTATTTGCAGTACAGCATTCCCCCATGCACCCCACGCCAGGTAAGCTGTTTATTGATCCAGGAGCTCCACCTGACCCCGGATCTCCCCAGGAGGGTACTTGACGGTGTGAACATTCACGTAAATGTTGCCGGCCACAATGGCTTCCTGCACAGCACACAACACCCAGCGGCGCGGTTAGTTGCAGGGGCTGGCAGTCGCCCAGTGACGCCTGAGGGTTGGCACCACTGGCGCCGGTCTATTGCCTCAGGGCCACTGGCTCCTGCCCATCCAGGCCGCCAGTGCCTCCCAGGAACGGGCCCTGCCAGTTGCAGTCTGAAGCCCTCCGCTGAGGCCCAACCTTATCCTAGATCGGTGTTTGCAGCCTGAGGAGAAGGAGGTGAGACTCTGAAGGGGCCCTACAAGGGGTGGAGTGTGAGCAGCCAGTCCCACCTTGAGGCCTTCCAGGGTGAGGGTGGTGTCGGGCACCACGATGTCGGCAGCTGTGAAGGTGCTGGACATGATGACTGCGAGACGTGCAGGAGGCGGAGGGCGAGGGTTAGGTCACCGATGCACCTGCTCCTCGCATCGTGCACCGTAGGGCGCAATTCCAGCATATGATGGGACACACCAGCCCAGCGGCATAAGCGTGTAGGCCAGGGAGGCGGGACCCGGGTGCCAAAGGAGTAGTAACATGGGTATTCACCGTCCTTCTGATGCAGTTGCAAGCCAAGCATCAGGCTGTGGGGACATGCAAGCTGTGGTAGCCGTTTGGGAAGGGGGCAAGCGGTGAGGAGCAAGCGGCAACCCCGCAGGGCCCCTCCCTTTCCATCCTCCGGCGCACTCACTCTTGCCAGAGAGGGGAGGGCTGTAAGTGGGCAGCGTCAGGGTCGCCAGGTCGGCATCAGGGCCGTTGGGGCCCAGCAGCACGATGGGGGGACCGTTGGTGGTGGAGTTGCCCTGCACCAAGAGCAGAGCAGCATGCCATTCTGTTAAGACAAGGGGGGCCCTTAGCAGGGTGTGGCGTGGCAGGAGCAGCCAAGCCTAGGCAGGGCAGCAGGGGGCAGGGCATCCACTGACCCTGCCATCACCCAAGTCGAGAAGCAGCCTCATTTGCAATTGCCCCAAGGCAGCTTGGGGGCAAAGCAGGACATAGCATTACCAGGTCAAGGCAGGGCTTGGCAAGAGGGGAGGCAAAAGTGGACAGACACCCAGACCGGCTTGCCGGTCAGTGAGGGCTCATCGACTCACCCAGTGGATGTGGGCCATGATCATCTTGTTCACATCCTCGACTTGCAGGGCCCAGGCGGAGGAGTTGGTGCCGACAGCAATGGCAAAGACTGCAGTCCAGGAGGCGGCAAAATGGGCTACTTGGTATGCACTATAGCAACCCCAGTCAGAAATAAAGGCCAAGCGGAGGCCACCCAACTGGCCATACACGTAACCAAGGTATGTTAGCCTCAGCTGTTGGCAGGCACCCGCCCTCCCTCCCACACCCCACCTCACCCCCACACACCTGCGGTGGCTGAAGTGTTGAGTGGGGGAACCTGCTTGCCCCCGTCTAGCACTGCAGTGGCTAGGAATGGCGGGTTGCCCTCCTCAGCAACGATGGCTGCCACGAGTTTCCCAAAATCTCCTGTCTCCCAGTCGGCTGCATAAGGCAAGCTTAAGGTTGTCGTCATGGACAAGCACTGAGGCTTCAGGGTGGGGGCAGGGATGTGCCTAGATAACAAACACATGCCAAGCGGAGCAACACCAGAGCACGGTGGCGCATGCAGTGGTAAAACCAAGGTTCAATTTGGAGCATTCGGCTAATGAAGAAAGCTAGAGCAGTTGGAGCAAGGGGCTCCTCACCCCAGGTCCAGGGGAAGGAGCAGTGGCACAGACTGGCTCACCTTCATCGTCCGCCCTGCAGAAAGGGACTGATATCAAACAGAAAGCCAGCGCCAAGAATAAAGCTCGCTGCAAGCTGGGCATCTTGCTAGTTTTGATCACTTCCGTCGAGCAGGTCGTACACTGCGTTTGGAGTCGAGGGTGCAGCTCAAGGGCTAGTTAGGTAGGAGACTGATAAGTTCGGAGGATTAAGTGGGGCTGCGAGGTGAAGTTAGGAAGCCAACTGGGCCAGCCGCGGGCGGGCCCAGCGGTCAGATCCGAGAGCCAGTCCGGGGGGAAGCATCCCTTCGTACCCCTGCGCGCCCTCTGTTGCGCAGCGCACAGTGATCGAGGTCTGATCAAGGCAGCGCGCTGCAGTGCCGAAAGTGGGCAAGAGGCCCACTCGCCACATGATAATTCTTTGATGTCACCACCCTGTGGCACATGGCATGCGTGACCAGCCTAAAGTCCCTCCTGCTGTCACACGTAGGAGGTAAGGTGCTTGGTGGCACGGTTCTGCCTCCTTACTTTGGTAAGATACTGCTCCAAGGAGGAAGAGCCGGAAACTACCAAGAGACGACTCAAGGCTTTGTGACTTCAAGCAACCCCTACATCTGCAACTCGAGCGATCACAAGCACATGCCATGGCAAGATATCAAATAATCTGCAAGGAGAAACGCCCTCGGTAGCTACAGACCTAGGGCAATAGCTGCTGCACTGTTGGCATACACTGTCACCTTGCCACTAGCGTCCTGCGCAACGGCTCGCACTGTCAAGCCTGCTGCCTCCAACCCACCCAGCAGCGCAGCATCCACCTCGTCATGTCTGTGCTTGTGAGCCAACAACAGCCTCACTCCACTGCGACTGCCTGCAGCCGTCCCATCACTGCAGGCTGAGCAGCCTCTCTCCCCAGAATCAGCTCCCGCGGCTGCTCCTGCGGTTGCGGCGGCAGCGGCACCACTGCTGCTGTCGCTCAAGGGGTTCATCCCAGGCACCCCATCTACCGCAGCCCCAGGACCACCTCCCCTCATCAGTGCAGCAAGGGTGCGCACCAGTGACTCAACTGGCTGCCGACTATACACCAGGTCAGCACCCACCACCCAGTGCCAGGGGGGGTCCTCCAGCAGCAGCGACAAGTCTCTACTTCCCAGCACGCCTCCTGCTGAGCCCCCTGGTAGCATCTCTCCCTCCTCATCTGCAGACCCAGAGCTTGCATCTGGTGGAATCTCCCGTGTGCTGTTGCTGCTGCTGCTGCTGCTGCTCCCAGGGCTGGGCTGAAGCCCTCCCGCTGCGCTCTGCTCCCAGTCCAAAGCCGCGGCGGAAATGGTGCCGCCGGCAGCTGTCACCATGCCCACATTCAGCTCCATGTTGCCACGCAGCAGGGGCAGCACGTCTGGAAGGTCTGTGGCCAGCACGTGGGCCCCTAGGCAGGCTGCTGCCAGCCCAACCACACCCGCCCCAGACCCCAGCTCTAGCACACGACCACCCTGCAAAAAGTTGCTGCCGCCACTGCCATCTTTGCTGCCACTACTGCCTCTGGCTGAGAGGTCCTGTGCAGGGCTACCGAAACTGGCTCCTCCCGCCAATGGTGCTGAAGAATCCTCGCGGGTCTCGCCCAGTCTGAGCTGCGCTAAGGCAGTACCCAGGAGAGCATGAGCAGCCGGCATAGCTAAGGCAGCAACCGGCGGGGCGGTCTCTGGGGGCAGGGCGAAGGTGGGCACGCCTGGGAGGGGGACCCCAGCTGTCGCCGCTACCTGGCCACTCGTGCCCTGGGAGCAAGTACAGCGCTGGGCGTTGCTGGTACCAGTAGCTGCTGTAGCTGTACAGGAGGTTTCTGAGAGCCTGGCATCTGTTCCGTCCTCACAGGGTAGTGGGCACAGCCGCCGCTGCTGCTGCTGCTGCAGCTCAGGTTCATCCAGGCCGCCCTGCGGCGGTTCTAAGACCTGCTGTGCCATGCTGACGCTGCGGGTGACGAGGAGCCTGGCCAGCAGCACGCCACTGTCCCACACAACACTGCCGGGGCCCAGCTGGCTGCCGGCTGGTGCCTCTCTGATGCGTAGCCCGGGCAGGCCAATGGCATGGCCGACCTGAATAGAAGAAAGAGCACCACACGGATGGCTTGGAAGCAAGAACCGATCAGCCATAGCCGACCACAATCGCGGGCAGGGCCACAAACAACAGCCACTGCCTTCAAATCAGGAAGACGGCCAGGTGCCACCAACGCTGTTTGCCACACTTACAGCGTCAAAGGGCTTGCGATGGAAGGTGACATGACATGCAGCAGGGGTCAGCAGGACAGCCACCAAAATTGCTATTACTCTACAACCAAGCACGCGGGACAACATGAGGGCACCGGGGGTTGCAGCCATTAGTGCTGGTGACACCCGGCATACACACCCACCTCCAGCTCCTGGAGCGCAACCACCTCTGCCAACTCTCCCTGAATCTCCTCCTGTGACTCAAGCCGCAGGCCTTGCGCCTCCACTGCCTGGTGTGTAAAGCTGACGCTTCGGGGAGTTGCCTCTCCTGCCAGTGCTCTACGCTTATCACAGTCCTTACCATGTGCCTCTTCCACCCCAGCTGCCAGTAACTCCAGTGCTGCCTCAAAGGCTGAGGCCGCCTTCTTGAGCCTCCCTGCATTCCTGGCGGCCCTTCCCAGGGTCACAAGCGCTGCGGGGCTGCCGTGCATGAGCTGGCTCGCTTTGCAAGCTGAGCTGTAAGCCACGTCATGCTGCCCCGCCTCCATGCAGCATTGTGCCAGCATCTCCCACACGCCTCCCTGGCTGGGATCCTGCTCCAAGGCTTGCTGAAACAGGGGTATCGCGGCAGCAGAGTCCCCAGCCTCGGCATGCTTGATGCCTTGAGCCAGGAGCTCTTCGATCGGAGTTACACTCTCTTCGTGCGGCCCCGGCTGCATGATGTAAGCAGCTGGAGCAATCAGAGAGCTCACTGCGATGTATGCTTGGGAATGGTCACTCACAGCGAGCGTATGTGTGCAGCACTGCTGCTACCGCTGCTGGAAGCCCTGGACAGGTGGACCTTGGTGGAAGGGCTGCTGGGCCCACAGCTGCTGTGGCTGCTGCTGCTGTGCCTGCTGCTGCTGCTGCTGCTGTGCTTGCCGGCTTTGCGGGATGTGGGACGGACCCTGGTGGAGGTACTGCACAAAACTTGGAAGGGATGTGTAAGAACCTCTCAGCCAGCGCACTGCTTGGAGGCTACCACGTGCACCTCACTCAAGCTCGACACTGCTCTGTAATGCAGTACACGACAGTCGAACTGAAGCCACAGGAAGACAGGGTCTACTTTAGCCCGATGCTACATCTATACCTGCTGGTAGAGGGTAGGGTTGAAGCCACTGGGTACTTGCCCCACTACGCCTGGTGCCGCCGCTGGCTGTGGAAAGTTAGACGGGGCTTGCTGGGGGCTCGGGGCAGGCTCAACACACTCGTCGTCGTCTTCTGCACACAGCTATAAGCTGACCTGTTTTTTCTGTCCTAATTCGGAGCTGCCTCGCAAGGGATGAAGTTGATCTATCGAGTGGGTAAACGCACCTCTTGCAGATGCTCAAGCAGGCGTAACCAGGCAGCTTGGGTTGACAAAATGTAAGTCTCACCTCCCACCAGCTCCGGAATGTCTATGAAGGAGTACTCCAAATTGTCCACCAGGGCATCTACTCCTGGGGAACGTTGGGGCGCTGCAGTGGTTCAAACTGAAACTGTTTTTGCTGAAGTATATACCCATATCAATTGATCGGATGAAGTCACTTCAAAGCTCTCCTTGTGTACTGGCCCCTTAACCCCGACTGATCCCAGGCGTGAAGTCCACACTTCCTCAACACACCCACGTTGCGAGGTGGGGAACGCAGGCTGCTGTTGGGGAGCAGCACTGTTGAAGAACTGGCAGAACTGGTTGTTGCTGCCGGACATCAGGATCAAGGCCTTGTCATTGAGGGATCAGTACCTAAGTTTCGTGGCGTAAAACTCCACATACCGGTATGCACACATGGGACGGTGGACAGGTAGGTGTGTTTCCTGTGCCACGTCAGAAGCCAGCAAGGCAAAGCATGCGTGGGTTAAGTGTCAGTTTCAGCACAGTGCTGTAGATGTAATAAGCATAGGCAATTGCCTTCCCCTAGCCACCCCTATGCTACGAAAAGGTCAGGTTTGGGTGAGGGCAGGCTTCTTGCTGAGCAGCACAAGGTTGGCGTCAACAAGCCAGGACGCCCCAGCGTGCCTTTACGAGGTACTGGGAGTGCCTCAGGGCGCTAATCAAGCCGCAATAAAGGAGGCCTTCCGTAAGGTAAGAGCTGGACCCCCTGGAGTGGGCACCTGCGGCCCACAGACCCTGCTCTTCTCGTGGACAGCGCACAATTTCCCTAGTTTGTTTTATGTTACTGTTTGTCCCAGGTGCAACTTCCTAGTCTTGACGAGAACACAGGACTAGAGAACACAGGAATAGGCTGGAAGCAAGTCGCTGTTTCCCTGCAGAGGGCGAAGCAGTTGCACCCTGACGCCCAGACAGACAAAGGGCACGGCGATCAGGTGGCGTTTGTTCGGCTGCTCACAGCCTACCAAGTGCTGAGCAACGCACGGAGCAGGGAGCTGTATGACCTCAGCATCAGCAGGAGCAACCCAGTTCTGCGCAGGGCGGCAGCTGAGGGGGTGCAGAATGGGTGGGTCAGCACGCCTTGATGAGACCCAAACCGACAGTGCATTCACTGGGGGAGCAAATCCTACTCATGAAGTGTGTTCGAACCCTCTTCACTGTCAGACTTCTGACTGCCTTGAGCTGTCAGCTGCAGAAGCCACAAAGCCACGGGCCATATCCAGCATACACCTCCTTCTCCCTGCAGGGCTGTGGAGGAAGGGGCTGATATCGATATCTCCTGGGGCCTGGGCGATCTCCTGAAGCAAGCCCCTGATGAAGCTGCCAATGGCCAGAGCACCATGCTGGACAAGCTTCGCAGCGAGCTGCAGAGGTAGGTGGAAGTGGCGCCCGTTTGCAGTTAAGCTGCGCGTGAGGGCGCATACCGAGCTGGCAGCTTGTAGAAAATTTGGGTTCAAATGTTGGTTGGCCTACAGCGCCATTCGACCGTTTACCACTTGCACAGAGTTGCTGCTCAAGACCTCTGGCACTGTGGTGCTCAATCAGATATTCAGCTTGTCTTGGCCCTTAGCCGTACATGAGACCCGTGTCAGTCCCCCTGCCTCTCATACCCCTTGGCACTCAAAACGAACCTTCCCTTCCTGAGCCTCGCATCCGCCCTGCATCGCAGCGACCTCAGCCTAGCCCTGCGCCACGCCTACCTAGGCCCTCGGCTAGATGACCTTGGCTCCTGCCAGCTGCCAGACTGTTTTGAGGCCGACGAGCGCTCCACGCACGATCCAGCGGAAGTGCTGGAGCTGGTGTCAGGCAGGCAGCTGCTGGGGGTGGTGCGGCAGCGGCGGGCGGTGCAGCTGGGAGCAGATGGGGCGCAGGAGCGGCATGAGGGGATTGCTGAAGGCGGCACAGCCACTGGCAGTGTGGGGCGGGGTGGGCTGCTGGCCGCCCCTGCTGCTGCGGAGGTGCCTGCTCTGGGCGGAGCTGGGAGTCACCAGCAATGTTTAGGGGAAGAGCCAGGGCAGAGGCTCACAGAGGCGGGGCTGGAAGCACCCAACGAGCCAGCACTGGATGCATGCCGGGGCCAGCATCCTGAGCAACTGCAGCATGGAAGCGAGGAGGGGTTTCCTCAGCCAAACGTTGAGCTGCACTTGATTGCAAGTCGGCAGCAGGGGCCCAGCCTTAGTGTTGACGCCACCCTTGCGGAAAGCAGGCATGGCAGGCAGAGCGGCAGCACAGCAGGCAGGACAGGAGCTGGTAGGGAGCCTGAGGTGCTGGAGCTGATCCTGGGGGGCCGCTTGGTGGCAACAGCGGTGAGGCACAGCGTGCCTGCTGAGCAGGCCGAGCAACACAGCATGCCACCGTTCCAAGGGCAGCGCAGCTCGCAGGTACCCGGCAGCTCCCAGCAGCAAACGCAGGAGGCAACAGCGGCAGCACCAGCAGCGATGGCGGCAGGGCCTTTTCCAGGCGGCAGCGACGTGCCTGGGCAGGATTTTGTTGGCACAGAAAAGGGAGCAGCCCCGCTGGTGTCTGTCAGCTTCTTCCGGGCAGCGTCTTCCAGTGGCCCTACAGGCGCGTCTTGCAGCAACGGGGAGGAGAAAGCGAGGGACCAACTGCTGCTGGGCAGGCTGCTGGCGGAGCATGAAGCTGCCACCAGCAACTCGCCCAGTGCAGCCAAGTTCCTCAGCGCCCAGGGGCTCCACACCCACACAGGTGAGTGAGGGGTCGCAGCTCATCTAAGATGGCTGCTATCAAGACTTATTGTCAGTAGCGGGGGCTGAGGCCGTTTATTATTTGATCGGCGGGAGGCTTGCTTGCCAGCTGCCTTGTGCTGGGCAAGCCTGTTTGCCTTGTCCCTCCTGTGACCAGTTACTGTTGCATCTGCCTTGCTGATGGTTATCTTGCTGCTGCGCTGCGCTGCCCTTCTCTATGCCTCTGCCTTCCCATACGAACATACCTCTGCCTTACCTTGTTGCCTCAACGGGCTGCCTTCCCTGGCTGCACACTATGGCCCCCCAAGCACTTCACCGCCCCCTGCCTGCAGTGCTACGGTCAGCCAGCCCCCTGGTGCGCAACCTAAGCATCGTGGCCGAGCCCACCACCGGGGTCGCTACGGCCCGGCGGAGCAAAGCCACGGTGTTCCGCGCGCGCCGTGCCTGGCTGCCACCCTCTGCGCTGTGGCTCTTCAAGCCACGGAACTACCAGTTTGACATTGGTGGGTGGGGCTGGACGCCTGCACAAAGGAGCTGCGTCCAGGGGAGGGGCTGCTAACTTGGCCTTGTGTCATTGCTGCTGAGCAGCTGGAACCGACGTGGGTTATCACATGTAAGCCAGCCCTCAGCATATCCTCTCCCTGGCTGTACGTGCTTGTTCAGCCCCGCCCCCTTCTCTGTGTGGCTCAGCTGATGCACTCGTGCGCGCCTGCGGCACTCCGTTAGAGGTACGAGCGCAGCCCAGGCGGTCCTACTCACCCATGCTGCAGGCGGATGGTACATTGAGTGGGCGGGGCACAGCTCAAGCCACCACCCGGCGTGGCTGGACCCTGCGGTTTGTGTGCTGGCGGCCGCTTTTGACACATTGGACCATGAGCGGGCCAGGCAGCAGCCGCAGGGGCTGTTTGGGCGGGTGAGGGCGGGGGATGAGACGGCCGGCGGGGCGCTCAGCTGGGTGAAGGCCATGTTGCGGTTCCACGGGGTCAGGGGGAGGTGATGACGGTCATCGTAGCGGGCATGCCAGGGTGCGGCAGGGAGTCGCTTGGCGTTGAAAGCCGTCTATCTCTGCGTTGTGGAAGTATAGCCTACTTTGTTTGCTGGGGGTGAGGGACTGTGTTGGACAAAGGGAGCTTGGACGAGAGAGAGCTGCAGTGTGGGTCTGACATCTTGTAACATTCCAGAGCGCTTGCGTGTGTGCCTGCTGCTGTCTGGTCACTGCTTTGGATTTCACTGCTGGCTCTTGTCGCTCTCTGTCTATCGAAGGTCGCATCATGAGCCCACTCCTGCCACCAACATATTGCTTGCTTACAGTGGCATAACTTGCGATCTGCTGGATAGTTAGCCTGGGTATGTGGAACAGTGCAAGTAAGGATGTGAGCAGCCTGCCGCAGCCAACAATGGTGCCTGGAAGGCAGCTAGAGTGAGGGCGGCTTTGCTCCTGAGACAAAATGCAAGACACCCGGGTCATGTCTACAGTGCATTATAAGGTGCGGGACCTTCGTCCATTCAACACGTGCACCTTGCCACCTGGACATTGACAAGGGTCATGGAGGCATGCCTTGCTTCGGGTGCTCCTCAGACAACATACTTGATTTCAAACTAGCCTGCTGTGAATGCTGGAATTGCCAGGCAGGCGTGCTCAGTGGCCGGTCCCACTCACGACACATGTCTCTAAGGTACACACTGCTGAAGGAAAAAGGCACCAGCACAACAAGTGAAAGGCCTCCCCCGAATCCCCAGGGTTTTCATGTCAAAGCTTGGAGAAGGCTGGCTTCCTGCCCTCGGCCTTGGCTGCAAACACCTCCCCCAGGTCGGCGGACTGCGGCAGCATGGCCGAGTTCCAGGTGGCCACATAGTCCAGCCCGTCCTGCACGCTGTGATCCCTGGAGGCAGCAGGGGAAGAAAGCATGTCCTTAGAGGCTACTGGCAGTGTCCCTTTTGATGTAACTGCTTCGAGGTGATGGCAGCAAGCTGCACAGTGACGCTGGGACTGGTGGCAGTAGTGTAATTCTTGCTTGCTGGTCAGCTCAGCAAAGACATCCCCGGGCCCCCTTGCTCCAACATAGCACCCAGCCAATAGCCGGTAGGCCAGCACAGGAACCTCCCAGCCCCACCTTTGGTATAGCAGCACCCTCTTGGTGCCTACTATTGCCAAGGGTGACTTGGCTGCTATCCCCCTGGCAACGGCCATGACCCCGTCCAGTAGTGCTTGCTGGTCTGGGAAGGCGCCCGACACCAAGCCCAGGCGGAGGGCCTCCCTGCCTGAAAAGGTCCGGGCTGTGAGGGACAGCTCCATTGCATTGCCTGCAACCGTCCGGTGCGGAAGACGGTCAGTTTCACAAGCTTGCCAGGCAGGGAGGGACATGCTGCGGTTGCTTGCCCCCTCACCTACTTGGCAGCTACCTTGTGAACTAAGGACCCCACCAGCTCTAGCCATGCTGGGTGCCTTCAGCAAAGTGATATGGTCATCATGCCGGGGGCAGGCAGGCGGGGGAAAGGGGGGTCCCCAGCAAGCTTCCCAAACCACATGGCAGCATCCTGGTTCTGCTTTTCGACAATCGGCAAGAGAGTGGAAGGCCTTACCATGGCCAACAATGCTGGGTAGGCGCTGCAAATTGCCCATGTCGGCTGTGATTGCCAGGTCCACTTCCTGCGCCAAACAGAGGATCTCTCAAGCGCGGCACCATGTGGTCCCAAAAAACCAATTATGAGGCTGCCTCGAACCACGCATTGTACACGCCAGACAGTTGTTGCAATATGCTTCCCCATGAAAGCCTTGGATTTGAGTCATCCGTTAGCACTAGGGGAGTGCTATGCATATGGAGCCCAGCAGACGTTGCCAGCACAGCACCAGAAGACGGCCCCGATCAGGCAGCGTCCCTCAAGGACAGAAAGGCAGGTTCCAAGGGGACCAACCTTTACACATAGCCTGGCATCCTCGGTACAATAGCGGATGTCACATGCGGTGATGAGGTCAATGCCCGCACCAACGCAAGCGCCTGCGGGAGCAACCTGTGCCAGCCTTGCAAACGCACATACCGGCACTTCTCCTGGTAACGATGTCCTTCGCGCCAGCCAGCCGAGCCGTCCTTCTACCATCCCACCCCGCGGCCAATGCTACCCGCACGTTGCGATGCTTCTACCCACCATCACGCCATGCACTTGTTGCGGTCCTTCTAAGCACAATGCCCCCAGTACCACATGTTTGCTGCGGTGCTTCTACCCACTATGCACCCAGTAGCACATGGTGGCTGCAGTCCATCTACCCACCATGCACCACTGCCACATGCGTGCTGCCGTCCAGCCAAGCTTACCATGCACGGCAGCAATCACAGGGCAGCGGCACTTCTCACAAGCAGTCATGGCATCCTGCGGTTGGTGACAAGGAAGATGACTTGCTGCTTGCCCAGTCGTGCGTTACAGATGACACTCGTCTTGTCCAGGAGAGGACAGCGGCTGCAAGCAGAATGGGGCTTCTCAAACCTGAAGCTCCAGAACGAAGTCCCGCATTTGATACCGCGCCCGCCCCTCACACGGCCCTCCTGGCTGCTGAATATCACCAAGTGCCGTCAGGTCAATGCCAGCGCAAAAGTGCTTTCCTTCAGCACAGAGCACAACCTGCAACCGCCAGATGGCACGCTGTCAGAAAGGTTAGACGCCCTCAGCTTCACAGCTTGTTTTCATGGCAGAGCATTAGTTCTCATGACCCAGGGGTCGCAAGCACGTCGGGCGCCAAACACAGAGCAGGCAGCAGTGCAGCAGCTCACCACTCGGGCTCCATTAGACTCAAGCCACTTCAGTCCCTGCAACAGCAGAGAAGTGTTATTTGCGGGCCAGCTGGTCAGCCAGCCAGCACCTTGCGGCTGCCAGCATGGTCTCAAATATACTTGGCCTGGGCGTTGGTATGCCTCCAAACTATCGAGGCAACTCCTGAGGCTTGCACCTGTGGTATGTCTGTCCAGAGCTGTTTGTCCATAGCGTTGAATTTTTCAGCCCTCGACAGCCGGATTACGCCCACACCATCTTGCACTGAGCACCGCACTCTTGCAAAAGCGTTCTCCATGATCGCAGGCTCAGCAGCTGTCGGGTGAGCGGCGAAGGTCCTATCCACTCAAATGAAGAGATCGGGCCCTTCTATCTGCATAATGCCTGCAGGATGCGAGGGGAGGAAGTTTTAGGTCATGACGATGCATTACCAATTACCAATGTCAGCGCGCCGGCGGAAGTTCTGCAACAGCTTCCCCACTCTGATGGTAGTCCCCTTGAATCGCTGCATTTGCACGAATAGCTAGGTCACAATTCAATACTGTTGACTGACTGGGACCTGAGCTAGGATTCCGAAGGTCTTCAACCTTCCAAATGCATCAGCATTTATGCCAGTTACCAACTCCATCCTCACTCCGTCATCAACCTTGTCTCACGACTTGCTCGATCAGTTCCTTACAGATGGTTATATCGAAACGCAATCAAAAGCTTCACCATATAGCTGCATTGCTGCGTCAGAAGACCGAGCCACCACAGGTTGACAGCCATTAACTCAAACAACGCTCGACCCCAGGATTGTCAGGCCTGAGGCCTAGGCTCAACCCTTGCTTGACCCCTAGCCAGCCATGCAGACTGTAAAAACAACGATATCAATAAGCAAGAGGCAAGTGCAAACACCAAACACCACTTTTGAGTTAGAACAGTGTAAAACCCAGCCTCCCAAACAACTGGCAATACTAAAAAGAAAGCACACATTGCTGCCACCAACAGCTAAACCACGGCAAAGCAGGACCGGTCTTCGCAAAATCACCTCAAAAGCAGGCTCGGCAGATGCAGATGCAGTAAGGACTGAGCCGCCATGGTAACATCATAAGTTTGGACTATATCATCTCGTTGGGCACCACCCAGCCGGACTGCCAGGGAAAAAGGCCAAGCTGTTTGAAAGCACACAGGCTCCATCTCAAACAACACAGTTGGCACTGAAATAGTGTTGGTAACTGCTTATTTTACAAAGGTCCAGGGCGTTCATAGAAGGCCCCCAGGGCACCCTGCCTTAGACACCAATCTGAAAAATCAAATGGCAGTGTACCTGCCATATCGCAGCAGATATCCCCTTCCCAAACCAGGTCGGGGTCCACAGCAATTCCTAGTATTCCTGCGATGACACCCCTAGATGACGTGTTGTACCATAACTCAGCACACCACACAGCTTGTGCAACTCAGACCCTGGGATCTCTACAGGATGCGCTTCCGCTTGGTATGCCTGTAGAGCACCCAAAAAATCCACCAGGATCCCGCAATGATCATTATGGTGGTGCCCCAGAAGCCAATGACGCTCATCTCTAGCGTGCTGCGCAAGTTCATGCCAAAGATGGAGGCAACCATGGCGCCCAGGGCCGCGGCAAACGACGCGATTGACAATAGCAGCTCCAGGCGGTTAACCTGCACAGCAGCAGTGGCGACGGGGCCCCATGACCAGGGAAGAGCAATCCATGGCAAGTGGGTCAGCAATAAACCTTGAGACTGGAACCTTGAACTGGAAAAATCAGGGGCAGTGGGTGGCTGTAAAAATAGCGTCTGGGTCTTGAACAGCAACTATGCTCAGCCGTGAAGCGAAAAGAGCGGTAGGGTATTTCTGCAAACCGGGGCAACTCAGTCGCATGGCGCTGGCATGTACATACTCTAGACCTACCTCGAACCGTCTAGCTGACAGGGACACTCCAATGGACTCCTCAAGGTCACGTGCCCCAGCCAGCAATCGCTCCGCTTCGGACTGCACCTCACAGGCATACGACTTAGCACAATACTCTTATGCAGATTTGTGGCATGGACGTCTAAAGATGTGCTCGTGGTGCTCTTCATCCTGCTGGCTGCATGTCTACCCCAAAACCGAGCAGAGCTGCCAAGCCCTTCAGCCCGGTTGCAGAATTGCCATGCAACACACGAAGTCCAAGCAAACAAGGGAGCTTCCTCCTTGCATGATCGCAGCAGCACGTATCTTACTTGCAAGGCATGCTTGCACCAAAAGTGCCACCAGTGCCCTATTCCAAACCGGTGTGCCGTATAACCACTCACAACCCACCTGCGTGGTTGCTGCACGCTGCAAGTAATACTCTAGGAGGTCTTCCACCTCCTCAACCTCACGCTCCTCCTCCTCCTGCAGCCAGTCGAACAGAGCCACCATAATGCGCCCCAGCCCTAGTGAGAATAGTAGCCACTGGGGGAAGTCGCCTGTGCAACGCCTGCTGGCTTACTCCCGCCCTGCAAGGCTCAGAGCGGCCGCGCAGCAGCCCCGCTTCCATGATGTTGGCCCTCACGACTTTTGCAGAGAAGTGATGTATGTTGGCTGACACACCAATAACACCATTAGGACGCCTCCTCTTGCACCCCAGGAGCGCAACCTAAAAATCTCACCCCATTAGTCTCTGCCCTTTCACAAGTTGTCCAACAGTAAGCCTGCACCCACCTCTTCAAACATCTCTTCCAGGGCATCCTGGGCTTCCTGGTAGCCATCATCCTCATCCTCAGACCTGCAATGCCATAAGCACCGACGAATATGGCTCTTAACAACAGCTGCCCATGCTGATTGGTCAGGGTGCATTGTTTCAAAGTGACGCCAAACTCCAGGGGCAGTCTTAGCACCAATTTGACAACAGGAGTATGCAAGGAAGTAAGGCAGTGCTTACGCAAACACTGATAAGCACAGCTATTGCACCGAGCATGGACTGCAGCACCTGTCTCGATCTTTGCTGCGCTCCTTGACAGAGGTGCTGCTGCTGGTTGAGCTGCTTGGCTTGGTTGCTTTGGTTGGCTGCAGCAAGGTTGGGCCGATGGCTACCACACCATCGTGGGAGCTAGAAACTGGGATGTGGGGAGCCTCCTCAATAGCTCTGCAGTGGAGGAGTGCACTTTATATTGTAACCTGGGGTTTGACTTCAACACCCCTCACATGTCACTCAGAAGCCTTGAAGACCCACTTCACCCCCCTATCAGCCACATCTGGGCCTACAATTCATGGCATCTCAAGTGAGAATAGGACCATGGCCAGCCCAGCAAGCACTCTCCCATGCTGTTCAAGGGCGCATTAGATCCACTGTTCAGTCGCCCGCCAGCACCGGAGCCCCTCTCTGCAAGCCCAAACGCACCCGCAACCTTCCCATCACATTATCTTATCATGTTCCCCGTAAAGCACGTACTTGACTCCTCGATCCGCCAGCTCCCGCTCCATCTCCCTCTCCAGCCTCTCCCGCTCCCGCTGCTTACGCTTCTCCTCGCGCTTGGGCCGACTGGACAGGTTCAGCTCGCGGATCTCATCCTCATCGTCCATCAGCTCCTCCAGCAGGTCCCTGCAATCCAGGCGAGGTGATTTTTATCACCCAAAGACTTAGACAGCACAAAGACCAAAACTAGGCCACCAACAAGGATGCCACAGGCTGGCATTTGGTACCAGGCGGTCACCGGCCTTTGTCGCCTGAGTCCACCAAGTAACGAGCACAGACACACAAGTAGCAAGTCAGCTATTAATACTGCTAGAAGGCAGATGGTGCACTACAAACACGAGCACAATAGTACTCACCGCAGGTTCTCGGCCTTGCTTTCCAGCTCCACAAGCGCCTGCTTGACGCGTCGCAGCTCCTCCAAGTTCACCGGGGTGATCTCGCGCGGCAGCTTCTGCAACATGCTGCTCACCCGCCTCGTAACTGCCACAAGCTCTTGCTCCAGCTTGCCTGCAGCACAGCAAGCACGCAAGTGTTGAGGCATCCCTATAAGATTCTGCCTGTGGGAGTCAGTAGCCGGCTGCTACACCACCACAGGGACTGAGCTGCCAGGCCGACCCATGGCAAGGCTTCTCTGCAAGCGAGTGCACCTCACTGCACAGGTTACTAGTTAGCCACAGGGTATCCGCCACTATTGCCTGTGCTGAGGAAGCAAACCGGAATGCAGAGTGCTCAGCAACCTGCGAGCACGCACACCTGTTGCCACAATGAGGGCGCCCTCGACCAGCTCAAGCTCAAAGGGGAAGATGCGGTCCTCCTGGTTGTCAAACTCATCATAGCTGCTAGTGCCACGGCCTCGGCCATTACGGTCACGCGCCCCACCCTCGCGACGCGACTCCTGCCGGGCCTCAAAGGCTCCCTGCAGAGAAGGCATGCCACACTAACTGCACAGACGATACAAATATGCACTCCCTGGGGCCATCCACAATAAGAACAACCTGCAAGGTGCAGCGTCCAGACCCATGGTACAGACTAGAAGCCAGCTCTCTAGAATGCCACTGAGAGTAAGTAACTGGGCTCGCTTCCTGCATGAGCTCCATTGCTGGCACATACATACAAGGCTGTTGCAACCACCCCCCCTGGCATATAATACTGCCTCATTTGGGGTCCAGCTACTCACCGCGCAACACCTTCACCCAGCTGAAAGACATGATGCCCCAGCATGCAGGTATTGACATAAAAGCACCCTCCCCTTCCCAGCATACCTTCCTGACCCGCAAGGCTGCTGATGCCATGAGCTTTGGGGTCACAGTCTCCAAGAATTTGCGAGATGAGGGGCTACTGGGCTCAAACAGCAAGCATTTGTCAGCCGTGATGACAGCCCTGCAGCAGCAAGAGCAGCTGCTGTGATTTAGGCTCGGCTCAACGCCTTCACATTTCTTCCCCAGCAAGCAACTCTCGCAGACTCCTTACAACCGCTCGCCTGGCACAACCTGACCACAGTCATCCCACTGATCCTGATCTGGCTGATGAACGTTGGGTGTCCTGGGTGCCACCCAGGACACCCCAATAAAATGGAATCGGTTACGTGGAGCGCATGATGAACCTCCCCCCGCCTTACACCACCAAGTCTCCACATGCTTGGCCCCTACCTGATGCCTCCGATGTTGATGAGTACGCACTCCTCCTTTATGGTCACATTGGGTGATTGCTTGGTAGGTGATAGCGAGGGGTCCACCCGCCTCAAATCACGGGGCTGCAGCCCGTGGGCCCTGATCAGGTCTCGTCGCTTGACATAGACTCGCCGCGTCTTCCCTGACTGGTCAATGCGCAAGGTCTGCAGGAGAGGGAGCGTGGGGGAAAGTTTCTCATGCTTCGACAAGTATGGGACTGTGAGCTGCGCAGACCCAAGCACGGTTCATCTGCCTCAACACCTCAAGTAGCGCTTCTTAATGTGTGCAGTTGATAGAGTGTTGCTATCACAAAATAAAAAGCAGAGCAGGCTTAGCGCTGTGCATAAACCGGTGGTATGCCTGGGTACATCAAGCCAAAGCAAGCAGGCACGCGGGCCTCCATAACGCACCTCGTAGATGGCCCGCCCAGCCACCGGTGCAGGGCCCCCTGGCGTATCAGACGTGAGCTCATCCTGGTCGTATTGTGAGTCATCAAAGTCGGAGCTCTCGTCAGCGTTATCGTATGCGAAGTCCAGCGAGGTTAGCGCGGCTTGCCGCAGCTGTTGGAACGTCTCTGTGGGCGAGGCGCCGTTTTGGGCAGAGGCAGGAGTGACAGTGTGTGTCTCTGCACTGCCAGGCTGTGGCCCTAGTGCTGGCAGGCCGCGGCCGCGCACGAAGGCGCCTGTCGGTCCCACCAGGCTACCAGGCTCCACCGTCCGGCACCTCAGGTCACCTCGCTGCTGCCTTCGTCGCCTTCCTAGTTGCTGCTGCTCCCGAGTGTAAGAGAGCCTGCCCTCTTCGCCAGGTCTCAGCCGGGACCGCTGCAGGACAGCAGGCCGATGGGGAGCTGCTGCAGGAGGCCGGTGCAACATAGTGCTATGCTGCCTCGCTGACCAGAATGCGTGGCGCTCAGGGCTGCATGTTGTTGGCCGCTTCCACTCAGCAGTCGGTTTCTACCACCCTTACACGGCCGAGAAAGCGATCAACTGAGTCAAAGGCTGAGACGGTACTGTGTCTAGAGTACCAGGGAAGTGGAAGAATTCGTGCTTGGTGCAGGGGGATCGGCAGATAGTGCTTTCGGTGCTTTGCTTCCAGCCTGGCACAGGTCCGCTGGCTAGGTGATTTGCATGGTGGTTTGACCACATTGCAATCTAAGACACACCCTAATCGCCTAAAACGAACTAGTGAGTGACTGCGTTGTGATTGTTGCACCTTTCATGCAGAGTTCTTTTTAGGGGAATAGTTTCCTGCGGCGCCTTGACAGTGGGTTTGTACATTACTGACTCCCTGTGGTCTTCTACAGGTGAGAAATGCTCCAGACAAAAGGCAAATACGTGGAAAGGCTGCACAGGCCTATCTCACACAGCATAGCCCTGACACTTGCAGGGACACTGCACTTCCAACTTTGAGCCCTTTGCAGCCTCGCAGGCAGTATGTCGGCAAGGCTGCCTCGCAGCAAGGGGGGCGGCTCTAAACCCCTAGCCATGAGCACGGATGAGTACAAGAAGAACAAGAGCACAAGCACAAAGACTGTTGTAAGGTCCGGTCAGACAGGCGTTGCTCCTGTTGGCGAGCACCCTTGGGCCGGCATTGGGGAGGCCTTGTTGAGACCCCTCCCTGCCGAGTGGCGCTGGAACATCCAGCGAACCCTGAGGTGCGCTTATGGCTTTGGTCGGAACGACGCAGGATGGAATGCAGGTGACAGATGCCAGCTGCGTAGTTAGCAGAGCAAAGGTTAGACGCATTTACAGTTTTCCTGCTTTGTTGCAGCAAAGCGCAGGTGCCTGCCTGTCATGAAAAGACATACACGGTTGGACATAACAAAAAACACCCTTGCCTTGCAGCTCAATTGGGGAGGCGCTCAACAACCTCTTCAATCAGCAGGGGAAAAGAGTAAATCGCGGCAGAAGAGGCTTCTGATGCACGCTGCACCGAGGCGAGGCATGCTGTCTGTTCTTTAGGGATGGGTTGGAGAAGTGGAGGCCCTGGTTACTTCTGACGAGGTTCCCCTCTTTGTGCATGGGTAGTCTCAGTCTGGCAACGAGTGTGCAAATCTTCTTGTGTTTTATTTGCAGCGTACTCCTTTGCCTACAATTATTACCAGCTGTATGATGCCTTGCCTGAGGCTGTTAGTCCTGGCTGCCAGGCTTGCGCCATTGCATGCCTCAATTTCCGTATTGTTGACTGCAAGCCACACTGTTGACTGCAAACAAGTCTGACAACTCCGCTGAGCTGCAACACCGATTGCAAGCAGGCTCACCACTGCAGAAACTCGCCGAAACCCGCTCATCCCTCAAGCAGGTGTGGGAGCCGGCGGCGGGGCCAGCATCCGAAATATGTCGCCAAATAGCCCGCCCATGCCGGCTGGGGGTGCAGCTGGCAGGTGTGCCGCCCTGGCCTTCATGACTAAGGCCCACAGCGTGGCATCCCGATCCAGGCTGAGCCGATACCGTTGGAGTAGCAGCTGCGACAGAGGCTCAGACTTCCTTTGGAGTGCCTGCAAGGGGGGCTTATGATCGCCTGAGGCGTTCTGTCTCGGAATCTTTGCTTGCTAGGTCAGCGCACAAAGTGTATGGAACGACCAAGTCGGGCTTAGGTTATCCCACGCTCCAGACGACTGCGCCACTGACAAGAACCTGTCCGCTGCCTGTTCAGCTACGGTTGCCGGGGAGAGGACCTTGTAGGACCTTAATGGCATGAGGAGCTCACCTCCAAATACAAGTTGATGAAGTGCATCAGGGGAGTGTCCGGCAGCCCCCGGCCTGTCACCTCCTCATAGGCTGATAATAGCTTAATTGCCGCCTTCAACTGCTGCACTGCCTGCATAACAAGCTGTGGTGCTGCTTGGTGTCCACAAACGACCAAAGAGCGCCACGACAATGCTTGTTGGGAGCAAGGGACACTCACTACCTGTAGGTTCTTAGCTGCTCACACCCAATGCAGTCGCCTTTCTTCTCTACTACAATTCCTGCCCCACCTGCTTCTCCACGTGTCCTTGTCTCTGAAAGAGACCTCCCGGCTCAAAGAGTCAGGCAAGACCCCCGAGCAGCAGTTGCAATCAGGCTTATCAATCAATTACTTGACATCCTGACACCCCCCCCCCCCCCCCACGGCACCACAGACCAATGCATTTCCTACAGCATCAGTGCATACAACCCTGTCAGTACATACGTCCCTACCTCCTTTCTCTTCAGCATTGCCTGCCACCTGTACCAGAGGCAACTCCTAGATCCAGCCCTGGCAGGGAACTGTCAGGACGGGAATCAATAAGTGCCATGCCTACCTGGTTGCAGTTCTGCAAGCATGCACGAGATTCCCAAACCCACTCTAGATGAGAGGTTACCACCATGCTTAAAGTCGAGATGGGCTGTACCTGGGAGGGTGGCCCTGTGATGGCTGCTTGTAACGCACACCTAGCCAGGAACAAGTCCTCCTCGTGCGGGAGCCCATGCGAGGCGGCGTCTGCTACCGCTGCATGTAACAGGTGCAACACCAAACAATAGTCACTGAAGGAGAGAAGAAGCTTGCAGGCAGCTAGGTGCACGAGGTGGCGACACTCATGCAAGCACCTCCACCCACCAGGCAACATCACCAAAGTTGACTGGTTGTCAAGCGGGTGTGCAATTCAGTTGCAGCCTCACAATCCATTTGTCGACATGACGCTGATCAACAAGCAAAGCAAAGTAAGAGCACCCTGCCCTACTTGCCTGCTGCTAGGGGGGCCATGTCTCCCGCCTGCGCAAAGTGGGGCAGAGCGTAGCCCAGCCCCTGCCAGCCCAGCACTGCCTGGATGTACTGCGCCAGCTGCAGCTCCACCCGACCTATGTACTGCTCCCCGCCCTCACACCTGCAGGCCGGCATGAGGAAGGCAGCTAGCATTGGGGGGACAGGATGCTGCAAGGGTAAGGGCTGTTGACCAAGGCCCGGCTGGAAGAGACATGCTGTCAGGAAGATGTGCAGCTGGCTTGCATCATACTGTACTCGCTGGCTTTCATGAAAACTCAACAGCCGTGGAGGCAACCAAGGTGAGCAGCACCGCCTCTGGTCATGCGACACTACATGCCAGCCAGTCTACTCGCCCTGCCATCCTCGCAGGACTCACTTGCGCAGCCACTTGACAGCCGCTGCAGCGAGCCTGCTGCAGTCCTCCACTGGGGGCTCGTAGCCCTCGGAGGGGCCAGCCTTTGGGAAGGAGGAGATAATGTCCAGCACCCGCTCTACTGCAGCCTCGGAGGGAGCTACGTTGTCTGCTTCGTAGGCCTGCAGAAGGAGGATCCCACCAGGGTTGCAAGGGCTGTCTGCGGGGCAACTCTGTAGCATTGTAGCGCTGCAATCAGTTCAGGTCAAGTCACAGCAGAGGAAGTCATTTGGCTCGTTGCAGCTGGGGCTGTAGGTCTCCGCCTCTAGTACTGTTCAGGATTAGTGTCCAGAAGGGAAGGTGCCACAAAGTCAGTTGCCCACCTCAAGCAGCAGCATCGCCAGCTCCACCCCGCAGTTGGGCTGGCCCTTCGCCAACTGCAGCTTGGCCCCTTCCTGGCACAGTGTGGCGCACTTGGCAACGGAATTAAACAGCTGCACGTCAGAAGCATGGCACCAAGGGCATGCCTGCCTGTGTAGAATGCCCTGGCTGACGCCCTGCTCGGCGGGAGGCACCACAAATGAATAGGGCTAGGTAGAGTGAAGAGGAGCACGGCTTACGGTTACCCACCACCCTCCCGAGCTGCTGTCCAAGGCCCCCTGGGTCCAACCACAGCCCTAGATCACCTCTGCAAGCTTATAGCTGTCCTCCAGCTGCCGCCTGGACCTGTAGCGGTGGTACACTGTCTTGAACATCTCATGTGCCTCATAGAAGTTGCCCGCCTCGATGTTAGAGCGCAGCTTGGCAAGCACCTGCAAGAGGCACCCATGTCCAGTGAGCAGGCTGCAATTCACACAACAACGTCAAGCTGTTCATGGCACACCTTTTGCACCCCTGCTGAGGCCGCCATTGCGGAATTATTTGAAATAGATACAGATGAGAAACCTCTTCTGTAAGGCTCCTGACCGCCCTCCTTCTTGCCTGCCGTGGTCATGCTGTGCCAGCCTGGCTTTGGTCGTCGCTCTTCTCGGCTAGCCGCGGCTCCCATGTTTCTGCTGCCTGCCTGCTTGTCATTTAAACCTTGCTTTGTGAGGTGAAGACCGCAAGGCAGGCTTAATTCAAACCAGGCAGTCATCTTTGATACAGAGGAAGCTCTCTGTTCAGGATGAACAAGCTACTAACTTCAGCCAGGCAGATGCTGCCTAGGGTTCAGCTTGCGGGGTTGTCACATCTGCAGAAAGCAGGTGGGATAGTGGAGCATCAGTGTACGTAGCTGCCCCCACGGCCTTGCCTAGGTCAACATCATGCACTCTGCAGGCGTGGTAGGTGCCTTGAGAGGCTACAGCACCATAGACGAGGATACCCACGACGACTTCAAGCCACAGGTGAAGACCGAGGCTCCTAGCTCCCTGGTGGACCAGATAGAAACTGACGTCAAGTCACACGACGTCTTCATCTACATGAAGGTACGCAGCAAGGCTGTGGGAACTGGGAGGGCAACTACATGGTGAGCCATACATCAAGAGGTAGTGCACAGTGAAGACAGCAGTCTTCGGACATGCTTTTCGCAGCTGTGTTTATGCGTTTTACTTTGACATGGAGAGGTAGCGATCGGGTAGTTATGTGATAGTTGCAGCTGTGTGAAAACTTACTTGCTTGGCGCCGCGGCTCCTTGGTTGCAGGGTGTGCCAGAGGCCCCCATGTGCGGCTTCAGCAACATGGCCTGCCGGATCCTAGATGCTTATGGTAAGTCTTCGGTTTGCCGGACGTGGCATGTGGGGTGCAGCTCAGAAGCTCTCATGCCCCTGGCATAGACCTGGCTGTTCTGCTTGAGTACCAGGTTTGTAAAGGCCTCCCAGAGATGAAGTTGTGCGTGCAGCAATGTAGCCTGCCAGATGGCCTGGTTCAGGGCTTCAGTTGGCTTTTGTAGATGTGACGCTGGCGGTCTTCCGCTGTTCTGCTTGGAATCCCCCCTTAAAACTTCTATTCTTGATTGTTGCAGATGTGGACTTTGGCGCTCGGAATGTGCTGTCCGACCCTGAGCTGCGAGAAGGCATCAAGAAGTACACACACTGGCCCACAATTCCGCAGGTTGGTTTGGCTTGAAGGGGATGCCTGATTGGTGCCGACAGTGTGGCAGCTATGCTGCTATGGTACTCTAAACTTGGCTGCAGATGGAGGCATGCCATACATGCCCAAGCTTCCTGCTTTGCTGCATGCCAGCATACCTGGACATACTTGGTGCCCCTGGACAGTCCATGGGAAAATGACCTAGCTTCCAGGGGCGCTGGCATGAAGCTGTCCTTACAATGGAGCCGTGGGTCGGTCCCTGAAGTTCATGTTGTGCTTGGTGCAGGTCTTCATCAAGGGCGAGTTTGTGGGCGGCAGCGACATCCTGTACCAGATGCACCAGAGCGGGGAGCTGAAGAAGCTGCTTGAAGGCGTCAAGAAATAGGCTGGGGGTTAAGGCATGGCAGGCTGGTTGACCGGTAATGCTGTGTCGGGGGGACCTGCCCTGAGGGCCGTCCCTACTCAGCGACGCAGGTGAAGGGGTGCTATGAATTTTGGTGCTGTGCATTCTGTCCCCGCTGTGTTGGTACTCATCAAGTCACATAGCTTGCGGCTGTGTAGTCCTGCTGGCTATATGCAGCGTTCATGCAGCATACCTAGTGCTCCAACTTACACCACAACAGGTTGGTGAGTTATTGACATATATTAGCATGGGTGGCAGGTAGTGCGGACAGGGTGTGAGAGTTGAGCTGTATGTACAGGACGGGATGCAGTGTGCGCCTGAGTCTTGCCTGAGTAGATATATTGTCTAGATCAGCACAGCTGCTACCAAGGTGCTTAGGCTATGGTTGCACCCCAGATGAAGGATGGAAAGTACGAGACTTGGTGGCCTTAAGACACATTCCAACAGATGTTAGCGTGACACCGCAAGATGTTGG
>BBXU01001417.1:0-13151 GCA_001598975.1 Parachlorella kessleri | reverse complement strand
GAGAGGATTGGGCAGCATTAACAGGACGAGCGAGAGCCCAGGCAGCAAGCAAGGCCAATGCAAGCCAGGCCCCCCAGGACGATGTGGGACATCGCCTTCAAGGCAAATCTCAGATATTCCCAGAATCCAGGCTGCATTGCATGTAGAGCTCGCTTGCAGGCCATGGCGCTCTCTTGAATGTGTACTGCGAGCGCTGCCAGCCCGCTCTGCCACGCTGTCGCAGCCTTGACAGGGGCGACCATGTGCAGCAGTAGCACCACACCGAGGGTCAGACCACACCAAGCCATTGAGGACACGATCTTGCTCTCCCTGGTGACATCTGAAGCCAGCAATGTGCAGCAGCCGAGGACCACTTCCAGCTGAGTCAAAAGCAGGGCCTGCACAGGCAGCGTGAGTCTCTTGTTTCTGCAAAACAGCTCCAAGAAATGCAGGCTACTCCTCCATTTGGCTCAGAGCAAGTTGCAATGACTCATACTGCATCCAGCCCTGTCAGTCCAGTCCAGCCCAGCTCTACTCCCTGTTCGCACTACCTGCCACCCATGCTAATGCCTCTGGGCTACCGATATGAAAGACCCGCAGACGAGCACATGCTTCAAATGGCCAGTGGCCGCTGAAGCCTGGGCCTTTGTCAGAGTTTCTGCACTAACCCCCACCTTGAAAACCACCATGACGGTGTACTCAGTCCACAGGGCAGGTTTCCTGGAGCTTTGAGCATTGGCCTTACAGGGTACTTGGCCACTATGGTCAACATAAAGCTTCCACGGGTAAAGTGCACCATGTTGTCCCATAGTGCTTCCCTGCAGCAGTGCTCGAAGCTCTCCTTCTGGCCTCCTAAAACTGGGCCTAGACCTAAACAGAAGGCAGCCCCTGCTAGCAGGCCTCGCTCAGTTGACCCTTGAGGGTCACCTACCTTAGATCAAGCCCCCTTCCAATGTTAACTTGCCAACACTGCAATGGTTGCCATGGCCAGCCCTGAGGGTCTGGCAGCGCTGGGTGGGTGCCGTCTCCTAATCATCTTCAGACGTGTGTTGGCTGTGTTGGGAGTCTGGTGTGATGTGGCGGAGGCATGCAAGATGAAATGGGCTGGTTACTGTCAGAGTGCTTCCTTAGGTTCCTGAGCTAGTAGGGCTCCTTGAGGAATGATGTATCCTGGAATCTACCTTTACTTGAACGGGGCTGAGCAAGGCCCCTCTGAACTTGCTAGATGTATATGTCTTCGCCTGCCACAATGACAATGTCTTCCATGAGTCAGCTGCCCTAGGCACCTGCGAAAGAGGGACCAAAGACACACGGGCACAGTGTACAGAACAACTACCCTGGTTCCTGGGGCCGGCGCACTACCACAACAGCGAGCCAATTCACGCAGGAGTACAACCACACATGCACACGCTGGAGCCGTAAGCCTGCATCAATCTGCTAGCCGCCTGCCGCGGCCCTGGAATGCCCGGAAGCTCAGGTCGGCTGGGTTTGCAGCGTTGACCTGTCGTAGAGGCACCCGGCCCAGCCCAGACCGGGCAACTAGTCGTGCCCTGCAGCAACCATGTCCCGCACATCATGGGCGGCACATCATGGACGAACTTCCTGTCCTGTTTTGTTTGCAATGAGCCCACCCTAGACAGGCACTTTGAGAGCATGTTGCTGGTGCCGCCTGGGCACCCCCTATGCTCACTGCAACACCGAGGGCATGTGATGCACATGGACCTCAACTCACAGCCATGCTGGGGTCTTGAGCAGGTGTCTGCCACTGGAGCGTGGGTACACTTCGTTCAAAAAGTAGTACCTGTGCGCATGCAGCCAAAATGTTTATCGTTGACATTACCATCTGCATACGAGCACACAATCACACAGGGCAAGTAGGTGCGCCCAGGAAACAATAGCAGTACTTCTAGAGGCCAGGAACAAGGCAAGGGGCTCATGAAGCAGCACGTCCTCAGGAGAGCCATTAGATAGGACCACTCAGGCCTAGTACTGAACGACGCATAGGGGGGATCCCGTCAGCAGCGACCAATCAGTGGAGCCTTGCACTAGCCAAAACACAAAAGGGATAGCTCTCATGTGCTGCTCCAATCGCACTGGCACACCCTCTCTTGGTCCCCCGGCGGCTGCCTTGATGTGGGCCTGCCCTCCTCAAAGGCGGAGCCCTATAAAAGCAACGCTGTTGCTAAACTCACAGGTGGCCTGCCAGGATGCCCAGTAAGTCTGGTTGCCAGGCTGCACCCACTACCAAGTCAACAGCCATGAAGGCGAAAGGGAGGTACAGACCCTGCACACCACAAATCAACAACTCACAGCCACTACCGGGGATCCATGGCAGCTCCCATGGCACAGAAGTCGTTGCCGCGCTGTGCTGCCGGTGGGGGAGAAGCAGTTTGAGGATGCTCCACAGGTGGCATTCAGGCCATCACGGGGCGCGAGGCTTGCAAACGAAGCCTTTGACGCCGAGCGTCAACAGACGCAAGCCTCCCCAGACCATGTGTAAGAATCTGTCTGGTACCTCCCTGTCAGTAGCTTCCTCTTCCCACGATTTGCCCCCTCAAAATCGCGTCCCTAATCTTATAACAGGCACGGCAGTAGGTCCCAAACAATCCTGCAACCTTTGGACCTAGATCTTAGCGCAGCACTCGCCTGCAGCTGCAACAGGCCCAGGATGGAGATGGGCGCGTGGGGGTTGCGCTTGCTCCAGAGGTACAGCAGCATGAAGATGAGGGAGCTGCCGTGAAACACGTTGCGGAACAAGGGGACCACAAAGTCCAGCGCCTGCAACAAAGGCAAACACCTTCTGTTGAGTGGCGTGCAGCCAATCGCAACATGCCCAGCACGACTCCATGCACATACAGCCCCCCAGCCCCTGCAAGTCACTCACAAGGACCCCACAACACTGTCAGACCACCGGCGCGCCCGCAGCTCTCAACACCAGCCCTCCTACTCGCTGCCCACCGCATGCCCTCACCCACCAACGTCGTCGCCATGCCCACAAGCAGCATGAACACCCCGTCCGCAGCGTTGTGCTGGTAGTCAGCCGCCTCAAGTGAGCCCCCGTACTGGACCCTGCAGCAGGCAGCCAACCTTGGCGAGTGAGGCGGCCCTTCACATGCCCACGCCCTGTCCCTGCCCTGCTGCTGCGTCCTAGTGCCATGCACCTGTCGGTCCCTGACGGCCTGGTAGCCACCTACAGGGGTGAGTGAGTTCCTCCTGCCAAGCAGGAGGAAGGGGCCTGTCTACCAGCAATCGGTGTTGGGCCACCCAAGCTTTGCGGTCCTGCTGTTTGCAAGTCATTGCAGGCGTGCAGACCCTCCTGCTGCCGTGCCAATCTGCATCATGTTCCGAGCTTTATAGCGACCCAGGCCTAGCTGCCACAATGCTGCCAGTGTTTGCAAGCTGCTGCGTGAGTACTCCAGGAAGTTTGATCAGGCCCGGTCCTAGAGCGCAAGTGACTCACAGCCAAATCAGCTGGAAGAGGTAATGCATGCTGGGCTTCCCAATGAAGGTAAAGTTGGTCAGCAGCCGCCACACCTGCAGTTGGGAAGGTCACTCTGCACCTGGCAAGTTCATACTTCGACTGCATGTAGCACAGCCACATACTCAGTGCTCCACCTGTCCAAGTTGCAGCGTACATCAACCAACGACGACTTGGCAGACCAGCAGGATAAAGCCTTCGCTGCGCACTGGTGCAGGAATGTGTCTGGACGACACACCTGAGGAGGCCGCTTGAGGGGGTTCCGGAAAACTAGGCCCCAGTCCAGGTACATATGCCTGCAAGTGGTGGCATAAGCACTCAATACGAAAGCTCTGTGTGCAACGTCACATATCACCATCAACAGCAGCAGTGGTTACCCACTTACCTGAGCGGCGTCAGGCCAACCAGCATGCCTAGCCCTGTAATCAGGTAGGTTGTCAAGAGCAGTCTTGTTAGGGGAGGGAGTGAGGAATACCATGCGGACGGGGTCCTGCAAGGTGAAAGGCACAGTTAATCTACGAAACTGGTGGGTGCTGCCGTGATCAGTGGTAAAGGCGTGGCTATGCAAACCTGTCGTCACCAACGTTCTGGACTCTTGGTGGCATGCTTGCGAATTATTGGTTTGCGTTTCAGTTGTTCATTGTTGGCTGCATCTTGAGCTTATGCTTTGCCGCCAGGGGGGGTATCACCTAGATTCCCTCATGATACGTGGGATTTTGACCAGGGCACAACCGTGCCCGCACGCGGAGCCCTGACAAGGATTTAGTGCTGTCTGCCACCCACTGCGCTTTTCTCTGTCTCTGGGGGTGTAAGAAGCCGGCAGGTCCCTCCCGTGGGTACCCACTGTCACGGTGCCAGTCATGCCTAGCCCTGGGCGACAACCAGGCATCTGAAGGACTACACAGGCAGCAGATTTTTCTGTAGGGCTGTAAACCTGCACGGTGTTCCCACCCGACAGCGCGGCCGACCGAACCATCACTTGCATCACGACCGTCTAGCGACCGGCCTTGCGAGAACCTGATGGTGTTACCTGACGAACATGACCTGGTGCGCTGTTCTATCTTCGAAACGGGGTGTCGAAGGCTGGTATGGAAAGCTGCTTCTGGTCACTACCGCGCGTCTGGCGCAAGTCCTGCTGCACTCCTAGGTGCTTACAGGGTTCCCTGGCCATGCAGGCAGCGGCTGAGGCGGCAGAGCTTTTGGTTCGGGGCTTTGCTCAGCAGCAGCACGCTGGCCAGCTGCCCCAAGGTCATCCACAGCAGCAGCCACAGGGCAGCCCAGCAGGCAGCTCACCCCAGCAGGACAGGGACCCAGAGCTGCTGCAACCTCTGGTGCCAGGAGGCGCAGCAGCAGCAGGTGGAGCTGCGGTAGGGGCCAGCGTTGCCGTACCACAGGCGGCACTGCTGGGCCCGCCAAGCGCGGCGCCCTCCCTCTCCACCCACTCCCAGTCCCGCTCCCAATCGCAAGTTTCTGCTGGTGGGCGCCGCTGCAAGCTCAGCGGGAGCAGCGGCCCTGCAGGCTTTGCTATGCCGCGTGGCAAAGCAGCCAAAGCAGCGCAGGGCGACACCACGCTGCACCCGGTCCTTCGCATGGGGTGGCAGCCGCTCTGCAGTGTGGTGTGCAATGGGCTCACTGGGGAGTTTTTGGGCGGCCATGGCATGGACTTGTACATCCGCTGCACGGCCCCTGGATTTGTGGGCCTACCCCTGATTGACATCAGCCTGGTGAGTTTGATGGCCGCGGACCTTAGCCTGGCGATCCTTGGTGGTTCTTTCTGGGCAGGTCTTGACGAATGTCACTGGGGTGGCTTGGTTTGCTGCAAATTCTGGAGAACGTAGGTGGGGGTGCAACCTGCGAATTTTGTTTGTTTGGATATTGTAGGCCATGTTAGAGATGTAAATGTATGTATACCTGCATACTACTTTCCAGTTTGAGGGCGGCGAGGCAAGACCTTGCTGCAGCTAGTGACAGCCTTCATGGATTGGCTGTGGTTCTGGTGCAGGGCGGGTGCGTGATGACGTGTAGCCAGTTTGAGAAGGCAGCGGGGCGGGAGCTCAGCAAGAAGTGGAAGGAGAGCATACATGTTCTTGGGGAAGGTGAGGGCCATTCATGGGCTGTTGGTTGGGTGCGCGGACGCAGCGGTGTACAGACTTGCGGAGGATGTAGCGGCTGCAAGACTGGGTTTAAGGCAGACACGTGCATGTCTTGTGAGATTTTGAGGAGTCGGTCCCGGACATTTTGTTGTCCCGCGCCAGGGCAGGAAGTGTGCAGAAGGCCAGTATCGTCCTGCGCTAGGTATGAGAGTGCACCGTCCGCAGTGAGCTTGAGGCATGTGCCTGTGGGGCAGCGAGATTCATGTGCATCTGTGGGTGGCTGCCTGAAGCTTGCGGCTCTGGTGAGTTGTCCGCGAATATCGCAAAGCTGGGGCCTGGCTGTGGGACACTCGCCGTGACTGTGTGCCCTTCAGGCGTGGGGTCCATGTCCACGCTCATATCCTGGATGAAACGGAGGGCCGCGCAGGACTTTGGCGCCCAGGTCGTGGGCAAAAGTGTCTGGGTGAGTTGCAGTGGCGCCGGGAGCCCAGGCATCCAGCGAGTTTGTTAAAGGCGAGCGCCACCAGCGGCGCGCCGTGTCCAGCCTGAGCAGTGCGGCCTGCAAGGTGGAGTGCTTGTGAGTTTAGCAGCAGCGAATAGATATGTGGATCTTAGGACCGTAATCATTGCGTGTTGTGGGATGGTTTCCTACACGCAGCTAGATAGGGCGGCTCCTGTTGCAGGCAGCAGTGTGTAGGAAGGGGACATGCGCCATTCTAGATAGCACAGTATTCATCTTATGTGCAGCCCGCTCTGCCTTGGCCATGCCGCAAGCCCCTTCTAGAGCGCAGGTGTGTTGGTGTGGCGACTCTGACTTCTACCAAGGGCGCATAGCCTCCTACAGCAGAGAGACGGGCAAGCATGTGGTGAGTGCATGAGCAGGCTTGTTTGCTCTCCCAGTTTTCTGCCGCTCCTTGTAGATCCGCCAGGGTTGAGTCACTCGCTACAACAAGAATGTCCACCAAACTGCTACTAGGTTAGCGGTCAGTGGTGTGGCGAGTGGCTGAAGGTAGGAGATGCCAACAACAACATCTGTGTGGCGCGCTGGGACGAGTGTTTTGGGGATGCTGTGGCAGTTTGGAGTTGCCTGAGACACTGCAATGCTGGTTGCTGTGGCTGCTGGTATGATAAGAAGTTCACGCCGGTGGGCCTTTGTGAGTGTTTGTGGATGTGAAGTGTAATATATAGCAGTGTTGTCCTCTTTGTGCAGGTCCAATACAGTGACAGCCATTCTGAGGAGCTCCACCTGCCAGTGGAGCTGCTCTCCTTTGACCCAGTGAAGCCGAGGCTGGCCCAGGCCTACCCCCCTGTCAGCGCCGCCATGGGCCGAGCCGGCAGCGGGGGCACAGCAGGCACAGCAGTGCAGCATGCAGCTCGGCAAGCTCAGCAGGCGCAGCAGGGTGGCGCCCAACAAGAGGCTGGCCAGGCAGCACAGCCGGCCACGATCGGACGAGGCGGCTTCAGCTTCTTGCATGGGCCCCAGCCGGAGTCGGTGGACGAGGTAAACACCTTGTGGCGCTATGCAACGGTGTACAGGGTGTGTAGTGGGAGCATGCGACCGCTGAACTCGATCTGGCTGCTGCACTGGCAGGGAGCAGTGTCATGTGGAGCCTTCTCGTCTGGTGAACCTGTGCTGAATTTCCATTCCTTATGTTAGTTCTCAGCCAAACGGGCTGCCTCCCAGCTGCTCCACCTCTGGCCGGTCCATCCCTGCAGGAACCCCGGCCTATGAATCCTCTCTGGCACCAGGGTAGCGGCATCTCAGTGACCAGCTCTTTCCTAGGGGACGAGCCCACCGCCGCTGCAGCTACTGGCGGCGCCGCTGCCCTGGGAGCAGCAGCACTCATGGCAGCAGCTGCGGCAGCTGCAGGGACTGCGTTTGGCGGTCAGGCTAGCGAGCACCTGGGGCAGGCCCCTGCCTCCCCGGCAGCCATGCGGCAGGAGGCAGGACAGCAAGGCGCCTCTCCCACCGCAGCTGGTGTTCCTAGTGGCGCTTATGCTGGCGGCCTGGAAGATGCCACCGGCCGGCCTGGGGCCCTGTCTAGGGCGGGCTTTGCCGCAGGGATTGCAACCGCGCTGCAGCCAGTAGTAGCTGGCAGAGGTGGTTGTGCTGGTGCGGTCGGTTCTGCTGCGGCTGCTCTTACTCCTGCAGGCAAGTCCGGCACTTCTCCAGAGCAGCAGCTGCAGCCGCGGCGGCAGAGCAAGCGGCAGCAGGCGCCGCCAATTCTAGAGATCCACACAAGTGTGGATGCAGGTCGATTTGTGGAGACGATGAGGTGGGTGGCATATGTAGACTGTGGCCTCCTTTGGGTTTGCGGCCCGTTGCGCTGGCAGTTACTCAGTGGATCGCAGAGGCAACAAGCTACAATGGCGTGTGGCGTGGACAGCAGAGTATGTAGGAGTGCCTCCCGACATGTGCATGGCTCGCATTTCCTGCAAATCCTCTGACTATGTATCTCTTTGTTGGCAATGTCTGAACCTGTGCTGTCACGGGGCTTCCCTAGCAGATACTGACTTGACTCCATTAAATACCGTGCTTTGCAGGCCTTTCCGGCCCCTGACTCGCCGCCTGTCGGGGACAAAGCATGGGCAGCAGCCCTCGCCGGCAGCAAGCGCCGGGGAGAGATGTGACAGGCTGGCAAAGGAGCCTTCACTGGCAGCGCTCCTCACACCCGCACCCCCCGGTGCTACAGCAGATGAAGCCCCAACTGGGCCGCCAGCTTTGAAGCGGCTGCGTGGCTCCTGGGCTGGCGATGCAGGGCCAAGCAGCCAGGGCGCGGCTCCCGCCATGCAGCTGGGTGGTGCCCATGCCGCAGCTCCTGAGGAGGGAGCTCGGCAAGAGCCAGGGACAACAGAGGCAGCGGTGGCGAACATTACTGCTTCAGCTGCTCTAGCGGCAGGGCCGGCCCTGCTGCTGCCGCGGCAGGGGCATGCTTATGTGGGCACGCCCATAAAGATGGCAGTCCCTGCACCCCTGGTTGTGTCGCAGCAGCTGCTGTCTCCTGACCCACGCCAGGTCTCACCACCCGTCACGTTCCAGCAGCAGCGGCAGTCGCACATCAGACGGCTGTCGTCCTTGTCCGCAACAGCTGTTGAACAGGAAGGCCTGCAGCAGCCCCAGGTTGAGCATCAAAAGCCACAGGAGCAGTACCCGCAGCAGCAGGAAGGAGCAGCAGGCGCTCCCACAGCAGGCGGCTCCGATGCGGCAGACTTGTTCCAGGCTGCAGCCCGTCTGCTAGGTGCTCCCCAGTCTCAGCAAACCCCCAGTGCTCCATCTGGGGAGTATGGCATGGACAGGGGCCACTCCTGTGGGGACTTGCCTCCCTACAGGGGCGGTGAGGCCCTGGGAGGTCCTGTCTTCCGCACCAGCAGCGCGCCCACCGGCGGCTGGGCCTCGCTCCTGGCAGAAGCCGCGGCCATTGCGGAGGAGCTGCAGCATGAGAAGGAGCAGGCGGGCGAGGAAGGGGCAGGCGCAGCGGCTGCCCTGGAACAGTCCCTCTCTGGGGCACAGGCCCACCAGCCAGCGGCAGCAGAGCAGGCAGCAGCAGCGGCGGGTGGAGCCAGCGAGCGGGTTGCCGCTGGGCATGTGCAAGGCCAAGCGCGCACGCACCTGAACGCGGATGGCTCCCAGCCATTGCAGCCACAGCAGCAGCAGCAAATTCAGGCTGGCCCAGGGCCGAGGGTATCTTGCCTGCTCACACCACTGCCCCTTACCCCCGTCGTTCCTCTGCCTGCCCGGCATCACCCGGAGGCGCCTGCTTGGGTACCAGCCCAGCGCCCCCTGGCCACAGCTCCTGCCGAGGGTGTGAGTGGTGGCCCTCAAGCCCATGCACGAGCTGCTGACAGTGGCCAGCCGCCCTTTGCGGCCGCAGCAGAAGCAGGAGTGGCAGTGCGGTCAGCCGCAGCAGGACCAGGCATGCTGGCGCCACCGCCGCCTGCTGGCTTTCAAGAAGAAGACCCTGCAGTGATGGCACGCTGGCTGCACACCCTTGCCCTGCAGCTAGAGGCCTTGCCTTTCCACCATGCACCTACTGGAAGCAGCCCACAGACGATCGCAGCATCTGTAATACTACCAAGTGCAGCTGTCACGAGATCTGCAGCACCAGCTGCCACACAAACTCCTAGGCAGGATGCAGCAGCCTCTACCGATGCTCCAGGGGGGGTTAATCAGCAGGTCCAGCCACCTCACACCAGCGGTGCCAAGCCAGCACTGGTGGCCCCTGCTTTGGGTCCCTCGCCCAGCGCCCGCTTCCAGGCCAGGGTGGCGCTGGCTAGGCGGGACGGCACGCTACGTGGCATATATGAGGCCATGGTGTGCAGGTAAGCTGCGAGGTCGGGGTTTGCTGAGCTGTATGTTGGGCAGGGTGGTGAGGAGGCACGCCTTGGTCGGATGATACTGCCACTGGCCCTGCGTGTTCCTCCTGGTGGTGATTGTGCATCCATCTGTAGCAAACATGCTCGTTGTACTGGAGAGGACTGGGTGCTTCCCACACTCCGTCCGTCGAATCATTTGTACTGAGGAGTGCTGGCCTGGCGCAGGTACGAGTTCTGTGCACATGATCCTGAGGCGCTGCCCAGTAAGATTTGGGACTTGATGCTGGGCCTGCTGTGGGAGGCAGGCCCTGGACCAGCGCCACAGCACGCACAGCAGCAGGGCCACTGGTAGAGCCTGTCGTAAAGGGCGTCTGGTATTGGTAAATCTCTGTTGGTGCATATGTATCCGTTCGGCAGGTGTAGACATACTTTCTGGGAGTCAGGGCTGATTGCTGACGGGTGGTTGTGACATGTGGCTGGCCTAGTGTGCTTGTCAGGGGAGGTGTACCCTGGGCAGTGGTTTGCCGTCGTGCCGGGCAGCGTATTTATGTTGCACTGCATTTCTACTCTGTAATGGGTGGCGGTCAGATGTGCCTGGGGGGAACATGTTGGGAAGTACCTTCCAGTGCCTCTGACTTGTACTGGGGTTGTGTTGTGTGGGGTGAATTGGGTTTAGTGCGGAGTGGAAAGCCAGGAGAGTGTATGCGTGATTGTTCGGTCCCTCGTTGCAGGCTGCAAGGCGAGCTTCCATACTCAGCCAAGTTGCCTTAGACTTTTTAGAAGTGGCAGCTCTAGACGCGATGCCATTTGGTTGTGGCTGTGCATCTGACTGTGCGGACCAACACATGGCTCTTCGCATTTCTGCTCCTTGAGGTGCAGGTCTCAGGGGTACTTGCTTTCAGGTTGTTGCTTACCACGCACATATGGATGTATGCGCCTGGCCCTGCCAGGCAAACGAATGACGCTCCCATAGAAAAAAGCAGCTGCAATGCTGGGATGCCTGCATGCTGTGTTATCGTGCTGAAACTTGCATAAACGTGGTTCGACAAACTACCGTGACCAACTGCTAGGGATTGCTGCTAGGGATACTAGGATATATGTCTGGCTCGGGGGTTTCATACGGTTTTTTGTGAGAGTCCAGAAAGGTGTTGTGCATCCTACTTTGACTGTTGGCAACCCGTAACATGTGTGTGTTGACTTCAGCAGGGTAGTAGTTCGGGGACCATTTGAAAGTTCATGGTAGCGGTGGAAGTTGGTCAGCTTTGCCCCAGGGAGACACCAGTTCTTGTGTCACCATACCATGGGAAGGCTATGCAGTACTGATTACATGAGTCTTCCCAATACCAGGTCCTCAAAAAGCACGGCTTGGCAATTGCAAGGCAGGACTCCTCCTTGCCCAGCCAGGGTTCAAGGTGGTCTGTTGTAGGCAACGCAGGTGGAACTCCATACTGTGCCTCCATACGCTATCGCTTATCTACCGGTCACGTCGCCCCGCGTCAGCCGGCCTCTCTGCTAATTACCGTTCACCCTTCTCTTTTCTTGTCCCACCCCGTGCGGAACTCGTGATCTGAAGGTTCATTGACCCAGTCTCAGGTGAGGGACAGTTCGGGGGGGGGGGGGGTAGTTTCCGCAGCACTACTTAGCACTTGACTGAAACTTGGTTAGTCCGCTTGCCAACTTTCCAGTGGGCGTCTGTAGCAGTCATTATAACGGAGCACACCCGGATGACTGTGACGCTTTGGGTGAGGCCCTCGCTTCCCACCTCCCCTTGCAGAACCCGTTGCCAATCGTGATGCACCTCCATCCCCTGCTGTTACTCCTCCTGGCCCTGGCTGCCTCCGCCCAGCTTGAGGTAAGGTGTGCACGGCGCAATTAGGGACGCCAACCATAACGTTAAAGTGGGCCATCGATCACCCACGGGCAAGTGCTATGGTTTAGCACAACTTTGCGCAACCCTGTTTTAGCTCTCGATGGCCTGGGTTGTTGTGTATGGAGTGTGTGTATGTGTGGGTGGGTGGGGTGGGTGGCCGTAAGTGGGTGGGGGTGCGACTCGGATGTCCCGTTATAGGCGGGGCGCGAGCGCGGAACGAGGGGAGGGGGGGGGGGATTGAACCCCTGGTACGTTACATGGTCGTAATCAACATCACACTAAGAGGAGGCCCTCGGATAGACCCTTCCAACGGAAAGACCAGCGACACAATAACACACTGTCTCGCTTGACTTCTCCCACTTGCTTGCCACCCCAACCCCTTCGGTTCGATGCTGTCGTCTTTGGGTTAGGTAAGATCAAAGCACGGGCTTACCCAGGCCAGAAAGGACAGTGCTTTCCGGAGGCCAGGCTGGATAGCTTGCTCAGGGTATCGTAAGCAGGCGAGCTAGCTTAAGCACGGCTGCACCTTGCCATCCTGGCTGGTGTCAATAGTTTGCAGCCAACAATGTATCCCACACGCCCCTGCCTGCTGCTGACGCAGGGATTCTCGATCATTACTATCCCTGCTGAGGATGGCTACCAGGTGGGCAGGTTGCTTGGCACAGGCCTGTGCCACAGGGTGCGCCTGATGCCTGGAGGGCCTCCTCGACTATTTCTAGCTACTCCCTATAGCAGGCAGGCACAAAGTCCCAAGAAATGCGAGTCGGTAGCCCGGTTCCATATCTCCGATAAGTCTGAGAACCCTGAACCCTAGCTAGGGGACTGCCATCCTGCAGTCTGGAGGCCCGCTAAACCCTGCCCCCAGCCTTGAAGTGCGCCCTGGAGCCCAGCCGAATTGCTGCGACTCCCCATACCCATTCAGCGTGAGTTTGAACAGCAGGGCCTGATCGATCAGCATTGGGCAGGACCGGTTTACCAGGGAAGGCTCTGCTGGTGTTGCAGGCACTCGTACAAGCTTGGGTGATATCCGCGCGTGTGTCTGCCGTCGTTTCTCCTAAGACATGCAGCTACTTCCTTTCTCCTCCAGGCGGGACGCGTTCCAGTATTGCGCTGCCTGCACTGTGCAGGGCGTTGGAACAGTCGTGGGCCCCAGAGGTCCAGCATACGGCATCAAATGCCAGCTGCAGGGGGCACCTGAGTGTCCCGAGTTCACCAACGACAGGATCCACTTTGACTACAGCCCTGAAGGGACCCTTGGATTCTCTTACTTCCCGCCCTACTCGGGCGGACAATTCACCTTCTCATTGTGTGTGGACCAGGATGCGGTAAGTCATGAGTAGTGTAAGTGCTGTGCTCCACATGTGCGTGCGTGCGTGCGTGCGTGTGTTGTGCTTCACATGTGTGTGTGTGGGTGTGG
>BBXU01001415.1:0-32849 GCA_001598975.1 Parachlorella kessleri | reverse complement strand
AGACAGGCGCGGAGGCAGCGCGCGCGCAAGCTGTACTGGCCTTCAAATTTGGTATACGTGTCTCTGTAAGGCATGCTTGCAGGAGCCACCTACCCGCTGACATGGTGGCTGGACAGACCTTGCTGCACTCTGCCAGTGAGGTGACTGATGAGACTGCCAGCATGAAGGGAGAAGAGCCTGCCTTCAAGACCCACCGCCGCTCCCTGTCCAGCGCGCCGTCAAGGTCTATGCCCATCACTTCTTCCATTGTGGGCCTGGGTCCTGCAGGCCTGTCTCTTTAGGCGTCTTCTTTATCTCCCTGGTGTTGAGATGATGGCGTGCGCTGTTGGTTGTTGCACATAGCACAGCTTTGCCCTGGTGCCCTCATCAGCACTATTGTCAGGCTTTCTCAGGCACTGACCTGAAGGCAGGCATAGACGACGACGCACTGCTCATGAGGGCTGGAGCTGCTGCCATGTCCGCTGCTGAAAGGCTTGCTGCAGGCTGGGGGATCACATCTTTTGTACAGCCTCCCACGTGTGACCAGCCCTGTAGCTGCCAGGTGTCGTAGCCGGTGTGAGAACAACTCTTCTTCTGCTGCACTTCCCTCGTTTTTGTGTACATACACTGTCTCTTGGCATGAACTTGGCATTGTGAGAGGTAACTGTACTACTTGTGTTTGGACTTCATACTGCTTTTGCCCTCATTTGGTTCTAGCCTGCACTGGAGACTTCGTTGGGGATATTGCGTGTGGTCTCACGGTACCACAGTACCGTAGCTTGCCTGCTTTGTGCGACGTCTAGTCCCAGTTCCCTTCTAGCCTTGGTCGAGCAAGGTTGTGACGTTGTGCAGCATTTAGTCTCATCTTCACGCTCGAGCTTCGTAGGTAATAGTGCTATGCCCTCTCAATACCTTGGGCTGTCATTGGAAGGTTCATGGCATGAAATCAAGTGGCAGCTCTTCCAACCAGGTACTCCGGGGACAGTTTCTGCTTTTAAAAATCTGCTACAAGCCAAATATCGAGAGCAGCCCTTCCATGGCACCACCTGCCAGGCCCAGGTCAGCAAACCCCGCAGATCGCAGTACCTGCAGGCGCAGTACCTGCCAGTTGTTCACTTTGCGTCAATGTTGCTCTGACATGAATAAAGGTGCTGCGTCTCAGAACAGGCTAGACAGAGACCTGAGGAGTATGGAGAATGATGGGTAGGTGTCGGTTTAAAAACCCGGCGCGCCTGCTACGATACAATGCAGCGCGCCCAACCGCCAACAACCAAAACTTAAACGGACAGCCGGCTGCAGCCACGCGTGCCCAGTCGCAAGCACAATTGTTTTAGAATCATCAACAAATTTTCATAAAGAGGCACCATGCGTCAGTCCCTCAAACTCTCCCTCCTCCTGACACTGTTTTGCGTGGTCGTCTGCGCCAAGGTGATCAACGAGTGCCCTCCAGTCATGTCCGAAATGAGTGAAGCTCTTGGCCTCTGCAACTTGAAGCGTGTCTGTTGGACATGACAGGCTGAGTGCACAGATATAAATGTTCGTAGCTGCCTTGCAGAAGAAGAAGCTGACAACTGCCCAAAGAATTGAGAGACTTTGCTCTACCTATGGTAGGTGATCGTGTCCAAGTGGAATTTTTGGCACTACGATGATGTTTGTCCATAGAGGGTCAGGGGTTCCCAGTGTTTGGCGGATGAGGCTATATGGCCGCTATCTGCGCCTAGGTCATCGCAGTTGACTTTCACTGTCTTGCAGGGGAGGGCAATTACGCTGACGTGACCGCAGAAGCGCCGCTTTGCAGGCAAGTGGGACTGTTGCAGTACGCTTTTCTGATGCAAGGCGTGGCCTAGACCCGGCTGAAGCACTTGTTTTGAGCAACGCTCCCACATCCCTGGCTGCAGCACAACTTACATCCACTGCGGGGCCGACAACAAGACGGGCGAGGTGGTCAGTGGCTCTCTAGGCACGGTTAAGACACCATACAACATCACCGTCGATGCTGTCTACTCCGCTTTCTCAAACCCTGGCGGGTAAGAGCCCTAGCTGCTAGCTAGCTGGCGTTGCACCACCGCAGGACACATATGTGTGAGTTGTCTCCACCCCGACTCCTCGGTACTGGAGTCCCAGATGCAGGAGCTTTCCAATAGAATCCTGACTCCCCGGGTCTGGCTCCCTGCAGCCCTACCCTGCCCGGTGCTCTTGGGTCCTTGGACTGCGACTGTGAGGCCATCTACGCCGAGGACCCTGTCACTGCCAAGGCCTGCAAGGTTTGCATGGCACTCCAGCTGAACAACATCTGCAACCCCAAGGTAGCTTTGGAGAACCCCAGCTACAGCTGCGCCGTGCCTGTGCCCAATACCAAGGACCTGTACTTCAACTGCGGGCTGTCAGGTAAGCAGGCAACTGCTTGTGCAGAGCCAGGGAGGGAGGCTCCCGCTTCTGCAGCAATGGCGGTGCGTTTTAAATCTGCTGCACAGATGATAGCCCTTGTATTGACCTGCAAGGGTCTCAAGAAGTGGTGACATACCTCCTGGGCGTCGATAGCAACAGCTGCGATTGCAGCAGCCGATCCACCACTAAGTGTTGCACGGGTGCAAGATCGCTGGAGCGGTCCGTGGGACTGCACTTGTTGTTACACAAGCCCCGCATAACAGTCTGTGTTGTTTAATGACACTGCAGGACCTTATCTCCAGAACGGCACCCTGATAGTGGACACAGAGACTGCCCAAGTCGTCTTGGCAGCCCTGCAGGACACCAACTGAATGTGCAACCAGCGCACTGTATCGATGCCTACATTTTGTCAAGCCGGTTTTCCCCTGCACTCAGAGGCTTCTGAAACACGAAGCGCTGGGGTGTTGTTGGTTTAAAGGCTGGAGTGTACTTGGTGGTGAGCTGGCATGGTAGTCTTATGACCTAGCTTCCTGCTACACCCCGGCTAGGGGTTGTCGCTCCCATACGTCAGGTAGCAGGTATTCAGGCATCAGGTTATGAGCCTTCCAAGTGCCTTGCTCCTTCCCTAGGCTGCCATGCCACGGGCTACACTCGTGGTGAAGTGATGCTGGACCTGTACCCTTGCAGACTTTTTAAGTAAAGACCAAGGGCCGCTAGACAGGCAGGGCCTGGTGGCGTCATAGCCAAGGCTTTCATAAGTTCCATGCCTCAGTGGGGCCAACAGTGAACGTGGCTATGGGCAACAGTGCATCCTTACATACTGATGTCCCTCGCCTGCCGCATCCTGAACGTTATTAGAGACGACTCTGGCTAGAGGCTCTCGTTCCCTGGCACGGGTGACATGTGAAGTGGTCGGCAAGCTACCACTGCAATGTTCCAATGCACCAGTCGCATATGTAGTCACAGTCCAGCCAGCAGACGCTCTTGCAACGCTCTTACAACTTCCATTTTGGTCCTCGCGCCTGCTGACCTGGCATCGCGAAAATTTTCTTGGAAGCAACCGTGTGCGCCATGTCCATGGCAAGGACGCACATTTCCTTTCCTCACTGGTAGTCAACCGTAGGCACAACGAGCTTGCCGAGGGAACCCCCTTCAATCGGCGAGTCACTCGCCTGCATGTGTGAACAGCCTGTGCACCCATCAGCATCGCTTTGACTGTTGCTTGCCGCTGGCATAAGGTTCCAGCCGTCGTGTGCCTGAGCCTTGCGGCACTTGCGCGCTGGCTTCGCACCGCCCCCCCCGGGAGCAGAAACGTGGCAGGATCTGCTGGGAGCTCGGCGACCAGGGTTTGGTTGGATACCTTGCGTTGTTTAGCTGAGATGGAGGCACGGAACTGCGCGCCTGCTTGAGGACCACGGGTGAGCGCTTGCTGATGCCCCCATCCCTGGGCTTCTCACCGCGGTTCGAGAGTTTTAGCGTCCGATGGCGCCGAAATAGCCTTTCTAAGTCTCTCTCTGCCCAGGCCGCTGGGCTGATCGCATAGGCTTCGGCAGCACAACAGCTTGGCCGGCAGTGGAGTGGCTTTTGGGGCCTTGGGAACCAGCCTTCAATTTGTGCCGAGTGTAGCCTGCAGGTTGACTGGAGCTTGGCCCCTTCAAGGCCTCTGAGACGAGGTGAGCCTCCCAGCGCACTTAGGCCCTTGGCGCCCCATGTTGGACTGCTTTGTATTGTGCGGAGCTGCCGTGCGCGTAGGAAGTTGTGGGTGCTGTCCCAACTGGTCCTTAAGATGGGAGGTGTCCAAGGCGAGCTTGTTGTAAGGGTGCAATTTCGTATAACCAAGGTGTATAATGCTGAGCACTCACAGGCTTCTTGCTGGCTTTTTCAGCTGGCGCCGTGATGTATGGGCAACCGGCGGCAAGGTTTGACGACGTAACCAACTCCTATCAACAAACCATGGCGGGCTTTCTGAGCGCCCCATTCCTGCAGCCTGAGCAGCGCGGCTGCGCCGCCGTATCCAGCAGCCTGCCGCCCATTGTAATGAAGGTGAGGCTGTAGCTCCACGGAGCTGCATGTACATTAGGCTGCTTCAGGCCTTGGACTGTTGCATTTGTGTTTGTGGGTGATGATCCACACAGCTTCTAAGCATGCATGCTGTGGGGCTGGGAGTGCGCAGCTGTGGGACCTGCTTGTAAAGCTACTATTATTGAGGAGCCTGTCTTTGACATGCGGTGTGTGCAGGCCTCAAGACATGATGAGAGCCAAACTACACCACGCCAGAAATCCGTGCACGCCGCATTGGCGGCTCACTACAGGGAAGTCCAGCAGCTGGAGGCCAGCCAGCAGCATGCCAGGGTGTACAATATCGAGGCCAGTGCCATTGGCGGGTACCAACGGGCCCAGGCTGGAGCCAGCACTGCAGCAGGTGGCACAGCGGAGCCTGGCACCACAGCTCGGGCGAGCTACATGAGTGCTGGTGCCGCACCAGCCAGTGCGCGATACAGGGCCTCCGGCACTGTGCCAGCGCCCTTGCAGCAGGGTGTGGGCGACTTCAGCTCATCTGGAACTGCCATATCGATGCAGCAGCCTGCTAAATACACTCAGAGCGGCACATTGCGAACAGCTGCGGAGCTACTTAATTCGCTAACCAGCCTTGCGTGCGGTGGTACAAATGCTGGGTTGGGGCAGCCAGCCAGCCAAGGCAGCGCTGGAGGCGCAGTGAGTGCGCCGCGGCCCTTCCATTTGCCCCCAGTTTTCTCTAACAAGGAGACGCTGCCAACCAGCCGGCAGGTGCCCCCACCTGCCACAAGCCGACCGCCGATGACAAGCAGAGTAGCACCGCTCAGCAGCTCACCCTACTTGCAGGCTGTGCCTGGCTACAACCCTAGCAGGTCAACTGCTGCGCAGCCGCTGCCCCCCGGCAGCACTGTGTATGTTTCACCGAAGTCGGCTCGTGCAGGCGGCCAAAGTCAGCCTCAAGACATGTATCATCTGTTGCCACAGCAGCAGAGTCAGCAGCACGGTGCCCAGCAGACGAGCAATACCACCCGCATAGTGCCCATGCTTATGCTGGCTCAGCAGCAGCAGCAGCAGCAGCAGCAGCAGCAGCAGCAGCAGCAGCAGCACCAGGCGCTGCAGCAGGGCGGCCAAGGTGCTGCAGGTCAGAGTGCTCGCCCTAGCAAATCGAACATCTACACCAGGATGTCGCAGGGCCTGCCGGCCATTGAGACCCCACGTAGCACCAGGGCTCAGCAGCTGCTGCGAATGTCGGTCGGTGGGTCACAAGAGTTGCAGCAGCCCGACCAAGGCGGAGGGTCAGTGGAGCTGCAGCAGTTTCAGCAGCAGCGGCAGCATCAGCGAGGGCCGCTTGCCACGCAGCACTATGCGAACCGTCTTGTCCAAAATGCGATTCCCTTGGACAGCCCCACGGCCAGCACAGGCCTCACACCACGAACTGCGCGGCTCATGCAGAGGGCGGCACCTGATGCTGTTGACGAAGCAACAGCAGCAGCAGCCATGGCTGAGCTGGCGGCAGCACTTGCAGTGCAGCCGCCTCAGCAGCTGGCCGCGGATGCTGGATTGGGCCAGCCGGGCCAGTTTGGGAATGGTGGCGCACCAAGGGAAGAGGGCCAGGCTGTCCGGCGCAGCAGCTACGCCGCAGGACCTGCCAGCTTTGACAGTGGACCGACCACGAAGCTTGTTGGCCCAACTTTCGGCTATGCAGGCGAGAAGCGGCTGTCCGAGGTGGATGCCCAGGGTGAGCATGAGTGGTTCTGCTGAGGTTGCCTGGTTGGCATTTTGTTGGTGTGTGAGCGCCGCTGCAGCCCAGTGATTTTCTGAACTTATAAGATGCGGCTGACGGGCGTGATAGTGCTGCAAGGAGATATGAGTTGGCGTACCATGTTGAAGGAGTTCCATGCGAAGACGGAAGAAGAGCCAGAGCATGTGTGGAGCTCAGCAATGACTTAATCGCTTCTTCAAGGCAGGCAAAATAATGTTATGCCTGTGCCTTGCCGCAGATGTGCTGGCGGAGGAAACCATTAAGGCCCACAAGCCAGCCGCAGCACCCACTGGCCTTGCGGCTGTGCAGCAGCCGTATGCGGACCCCTGGAACCCATTCCCGTCTAGTCAGCAGCTGCAGGTAGCAGTCCAGGCCGGTGCTGCTGGTCTTCCTGCGGAAGTAGGGCTTCGCTATGAGAACCAGGCTGAGCTGGTGTATGAGCTTCAGCAGCAGCACAGCCAAGAGCAGTTGCAGCACAGCATAAGTGCAGCAGGCTTGCCACCTAGTGCCCAGCGGCCTCACCAGCCCCTACCTTCCTCCAGCATGCTGAGTGCCAACATGTCCCCCAGCGACAGCTTCCACTCCATGCCGGCGCTGTACCAGGCAGCCCAGCTGCAGCCCCTGCAAATGCATGCCTCCTACTCTGCAGAAACCTTCCAGGCCACAGTACCCAGCGCCCCCGAGCCGCCGACGCCAACTGCATCAGCATCGGCGGCAGCAGTGCTTTACCAGCAGCAGGAGCAACAGCAGGTGCACTACCAGCAGCAGCAAGAGCAGCAGCAGCAGCAGCTACTGCTGCAGCAGCAACTGTTGCTGCAGCAGCAGCAGCAACAGCAGATGGCTTCCCAGCCCTCTAGCCGCAAAACCAGCTTCCAAGATGAGTCACCAGCTCCTGCAGTGCCGGTTGCAGTGCCTGCAGCTTCAGTCAGCAGGCCCACCTCTGGAAGGACCACCAGCAGAGCTGCCAGCAGGGGTACCCCACCCACTCGCCCAGGGCTGCCTGGGGCGTTTGCCCTGCGTCAGGCAGAGGCACTGCTAACGCCCTTTGAGCAAAGCGAGATCCTGTCAGTGCAGGAAGTCTGGTTTGTGGGTCGTCAGAGCGCCAGGAAAATCCGCGGTGAGTCAATGGATTGGGAATTCTTTCTACTGCAAGCCATTAGCATGGGTCTTTACATGATGACTAGGCCCAGCTGCTGATTGGAAATTTGCTGAGTGATTATGATCCTGGGTACGATTTATAAAGGCGTGCAGTGGTACAGAGTTTGGCTGGTCTTTCCGGTAACATCTATGCAACAGTGACACGTATCTTGCTCTGTTGCAGGTGATCGGATGAGTGGTGAGCCCAACAGCGGTTACGATGATGGGCGGGGGGATTACCAGACAGTCATTGGTGATCACATCAACTACCGCTATGAGGTCCTAGATGTGCTGGGAAGGGGCTCATTTGGCCAGGTAAGGAGTGTACCATCTCCATGAGGGACGCAAAGGAGCCTGACAGCAGCAAGTGATCCTTCTTGGGCGCTCCTTTCTGCAACCATCAACACAGGGTTGAAGTGGCTGGGCTAGCCCCTGGGTCCTGCGAAGTCTGATGGTAGGCTCATGTTGAGGCTGAGCTTGGGTGCAGGTGCTACGGTGCTTGGATCACGCAACGCAGCAGGCGGTAGCCTTGAAGATCATCCGCAACAAGCGACGTTTTCAGAAGCAAGCGCAGATTGAGGCAGACATACTGCGCAAGCTCCAGGACGGGGTGAGGGTTGCGCACCGATGTACACAGGATGGGTTGGTTTTTGGGCGGTAATGGTGCGAGGCGGGGCTGTCTGTTTACCATGTGTGTTGTGAGCAAACGCAGCAGCCTTGTGTCCTTGTCAGTGCACGAGTATTACCGTTGTGCAGGATAATATCAGTGTGCAGGCGCTAGCAAGAGCATGGTATAGGGTGATTACAACTCATTGTTTTTGCGTTGCATGCTACAGGACCCAACTGACTCTGTCAACATCGTACGCACCTACTCCTCCTTCACGTTCCGCAATCACCTCTGCATAAGCTTCGAGCTGCTGGTATGTGTCTTTATCTCATATTCTGCCCAACTACTATGGAAGTAGTCAGGGTAGTAAACTCCTATAGCACGGCCACTGATTGTTGTGATTGAGTGTGGTGAGGTGTCCCTTACGGTTCCCAGCGAACCTGCTTGGGATCTGCATGCAGTTAGCCCGTTCAAGGGTGGGCCTTCAGAGCTTACTCCTAAACTGCTTATGTCATGCAGTCATTGAACCTGTACGAGTTCATCAAGTCCATCAACTTCCAGGCAGGTCAAACCTACTTTAAGGAGCGGCAAGGCACTCTGATGTATGCTTGTAATGAGCCTGTTCACTTTTTTCCCAGCTCTATGAGCTTTTGTGTTGGAATACCAGTAGCATTTATATGTGTAAGTTTGAGGCAATGATAACAAGTTTGGGTTCGAATGTTGCTTATTGCTCCTCCTGCAGGGCAGCAGTCTGGTAGTGATCCGGCGTGTCGCGCAGCAGGTCTTGGAGTGCCTGCAGTTCCTGCTGCGCCAGCGCATCGTTCACTGCGACCTCAAGCCTGAGAACATCTTGCTAGTGGAGCGGGGCAAGACAGCAGTGAAGGTGGGTGTTGGGATGCGCACATAGTGTTCGCTGGCTGTGATGAGGATCGTTCACTATGTGCAGCGTTGTTGGTCTCCATATCTACCTCAGAACTCGTTGGACAAGTAGGGTGGGCTGGAGAAACTTTTATTATATAATGGGTCCCATCTGAAGAGCAGCTTCAAGCTTGTCTGGCTGTCTTCGCAGGTGATTGACTTCGGGAGCAGCTGCTATGAGGACCAGCGGATGTATACTTACATCCAGTCCAGGTTTTACCGCTCCCCTGAGGTGGGCGCAAGATCGAGGAAGGAGGATCGGATAATGCCCTCTTCCAAATGGCATGTTACCTCACTGTTTGGCGTGATGGAGACCATGCCTCTGTGGCCGTTGTGTGGCTTGAGGAGCTTGTCACAAATCGACTGCTAGGGATCTTGTGTCACTGTCTGCAGGTTATCTTGGGATTGCCCTATGGGCCTCCCATCGACATGTGGAGCTTGGGCTGCATCTTGGCTGAGCTGTTAACCGGGCAGCCCATATTCCCAGGTTAGCAGCATGTACCTGACGGCCATGTTATATTGCTCTATGGCACTTGCCCAATGCCTTGCCTCAGAACTGTGGAGGCCAGCTGTTGCAGCATCTCAAGGCACTGCATCAGAACTTGGAGGCGGTCGTTGAGTCTGTATGCTGAGCAGACAAAAGTGTGCATTTGCCAGTCCAGCCCTGAGCTGCTCTGTTTCTTGGGTGGATTGTTCAATTTCTAACATATTGCTGACAATGACTTTTCTTGAGAGCAGGCGAGGATGAGAAGGAGCAGCTAGCTTGCATCATGGAAATTATGGGGGCGCCACCGGCCAGCCTGGTGCAGACAGCACCACGGGCAAACCTGTTCTTCAATATGGGTAAGTCTAGATCTGCAGCGGACGAGGTTGAGGCCTAAGGTATTCCGACTGTGCTTTTGCTATTTTTACTAGATGGCAGGCAATTCCGCAAGGTCAGATTTGCCAAAAAGGCGCCAGTAGCTGGGCGTGCTTGCGCCTTGGATTTCTTTGCATTAGATTTCCTGGGGCCGCAGATGCACTTTTGTGACTCGCAACAATGTAGATTTGTCAATCTCCACCCAATACGTTTGAGCTTGCCTCCTGGCAGGCACAGGGACGCCGCTGCCTTGCCCACCCAACTCGCGGGGCCGGACCCACCGGCCAGGCAGCATCAGCCTGGTGACCGCACTTAAAGGGTGCGAGGACCAAGCCTTCCTGGAGTTCATGCGAGTGAGTGCTCATCCCCTGGTATTATAGCTAGCACAATGGTCGAATCGTTGCTCGAGTCAATTGACATCTAAGGGCTGCCATGTACCGCCCCGTTGGCATTACAGAATGTCATTCACATTGCAGTTTTACTGGGGTCTTGTGTGCAAGGCTTTACAGTGCACTATGCCGATAGTGGTCAGCGGATGGCCAGCAGGACAAGAGCTTAAGGGGGCTGGGGCGTCTCTCCATGGTGGGTCCCTATGGTTCCTGCAGGGCTGCCTGGAGTGGGACCCTGAGCGGCGGCTCACCCCAGACCAAGCCCTGCAGCATGAGTGGATTACGCGCGGGGCGTCCATGCGCTCACCGCCGGGTCCACTGTCGCGGCTCAGCAGTGCTCAGGGCGGCGGCCTACTGTACAGGCATGCCAGCAACATGTCCGCCAACTCGGCTGTGCCTGTGCCGCTGCTGATACCAGTGCCGGTGTCCGCGCGTGTCAGCATCAAGTAGGGTTTGAAGTCAGCGATGGGCGGGCGGACTGTGAGGTCGTGGCTTAGCCCCTGTATGGGCATAGCATCTTCATACGCAGTGGAGAGAGTCCAGGTCGTGATAGGAACGGGTCGGGTGGGCAGGATTAGGCTACTTCGTTTCCGTCTTTCTCTCTTTATGCTAGGACAGCATTGCGTGCTGTCCTAGCAGAGTCAGCCGTGTTATGTCTTTAGGATGCATGCATGATCTAGTTAAGCTTGAGAAGTCTTGTTCTTTAGCAGGCATTGCTGCCGTATCATATGCAGGTTGCAGCAGCAGCAGCAGCACAGCAGGAGTGCAAGTGGCCGCTTGTGAACTTTTGGCATAGTGCATGGCAACAGCAACGCCTTAACTAATGCACCCTACAATGCATGCATGGATCTACAAGTCTGCTTTGTGCGTGCACGACATTGAGTGCAGCTTTTGAATGTGAGTACACTACCCCTCTGCAGCGTCATGGTTGAGCCAGTCTGGCTTGGGGGGGATACGCTCCCCACCAGCGGCTGGTGGCCAGCACTCTTCCTTGAACTGACCGTATTCCTTCCAAATTGTGAGTGCATGCTACAATGACTGATGTGATAGCAGGGTCCTGCATGTCTCCTCTTCTGGCTTTCCTTTGCTTTGTCAGTCTGTTTCGTGTTCCCATAGCTAGCTGCATACTGGCCAGCCAACAAAAACATGTCCGTGAACGAAACATGCTGCAAGAATAAAGCATGTACACTAGGTGAGCTGATGAGGCGGTCCAATAAATCTGTGGATGTAATGTGACAGCAAGAAGCAGTCAGAGAGAGTAAAGGCAAGCATAAAATACATCAGCGAAGAAAGCAGACGGCATTTTGTCACAACTGACCAGAACTGTACACTTTGGTTGAAGCGGGCCTGTTGAATGGTGCATGACATACTCAAGAGCTGTGCTTCCACTCGCCAGCACCAGCATACCACTCCCTGGCTGCCTCCTTGCAAAGCATGTCAACACTATCCTCAGAACAAATGTATGCTACAGCTGCTTCTGCTGGTAGGTTGCCTGTGGCTGGTGCATGGGCTTGGCTAGTCACCGTCCTTGCTGCTGTGACAGCAAGTGCAACGGACCCGTCCACTGCTGCTGTTGCTGCCGGGTTAATTGTAGCTGCTGCGGCTGCCGCGACACCAACGACTGAGCATGCAACTGCGGCTGCTGACCCTGCTGCGTACTGATTAGCTGCGGCTGCTTGGGCACTGGCATGCTTCTCTGCGGTGGAGGCCCACTGCCCAGCCGCGGAATCACGTAAACCCCATCCGACCTTGCAGGCAGCGCCATTGCAGCAGCAGCAGCAGCAGCAGGCGCAGGCCCTGCATGCCCGTTGAGCTGCGGCTGCTGCCCTGGAGTGCCCATGGGCTTCTCCTGCTCCCTGGCTCTGCCATGCTGCTGCGGCTGCGGCTGCCTGCTGGCCAGCACAGCGCCCAGGAGGGCCTCGGCATTGGCTGAGAGCCCCTGCCTGCCTGTCAGCTTGACCTCGGGCAGGGTGGCCAGCAACGCCACGCGGTTGTCATCCCCGGGGGTGTCTGCCAGCCCCAGGGCCAGCTGGCGGTCGACTGCCAGGTAGATGGGGAGGGACCGCCGGGGGCCGCCTTTGGCTGCGCCTGTAGTACAGCCAGCGGGATACGTGTCGGGCACCTGTCTGGCAAACATGGTGGGGTTCCTGAACCTGTATAGTGTTCCTCTGGCGAGCCTGCCGATCGCCATGTTACACACGGCACCAACGTGCTGCTAAAAACTTCTACTAGGGTCGCTTAGGCCACCCCTGCACCTGCCACGGGCTTACCCAGTGTCTAGATAGACCTTGCCAAAGGAAGAACCCAAGTCTTCATCTCGCACAATGCGGATACATATAAAGTGGCAAGTTGAATGAGCAACGTGTGTCACTCACCAATGTCAACACGCATCAGGCTTTGCCCCGCATGCTCGCTGGCTGGGGGCCCGTGCACCGCGGCAAAACAGCCAAACTCCAGGTCGGGAGCTTGGAACAGGTGCTGCAGCTGAGCCGCCTGCTCCTGCTGGGCGGCCACAGCATGCAAAGCAGGCTGCAGCGCCTCTTCGTCTAGCCTCCTCTGCTGCTGCTGCTGCTGCTGGTGGTGGTGGTGCTGCTGCTCTGAGAGCACTGTGCCATTCTGCTCGCCTGTTGCCGCGCCGTTAGTGGGGCTGCCCAAGGCAAGCTGCTCCGCTGCCGCTTGCGCAGGGGTGGGGCTGGGCTGCTGCTCCTTTCTCAGACTGGCATCCACATTTGCGGCCTGCAACGTGTGGCATCTTTGCTGGATGCAGGATTGGTGAGACAAGTGGCCAGCGACAGATGCATCTCTTCATGCTGTAGTCAAGCAGCTACACCGCGAGAGGCAATGACCATACTGTATGTCACCAGGAGAGTGTTACACCAGTCCTCAGCAAACGCACACGGCAACAGCTGCATACAACCAACCCCTGGGTCCCCACTGCGCCATACAGCCAGCACCCCCCTTGCCGGCCAAGCACTCACCGCCTGCAGGCCGGTGTAGAAGGCGCCGTGCATGGTGGCAGGGTACTTGTTGGTTGTGGCCTCCCCAGCAAAGAACACCTGCAGAGCAGCGCCCCAGAGCCATCTGTGTTGTGCGCGCGCGCATGGAGAGGGCGGCTTCTTGCCTCCACTTCCCACTCAGGATTCCTACCAGGGCATCCTGGTGCTGGGCCTCGCAGCAGTTGAGGCTGAAGCCTGGGCGCAGAACTGGTTGCGGTACTAGTGCTAGGTGCTTACTACCACAGCGCGAGGGGGGCGGCCCTCAGGGCTGCTGCTGCTGCTGCTGCGCTGTGAGTGCTGGGCGACTCAGCGGCCCCGCACCAGCCCCTACCAGCAGGAATTGCCAGTGCTCCTGCCAGAGTTTCCCCCCTGACATGCACACCCCCACCACGTGAGCAGAGGGGAGCAGACGCCCTCTTCCCCCAGCAGGCGTGCCCTCCTCACTCACCCGCCCTCCCAGGCTCTCCCCCAGTATGCTGTAGTCCTCGCCTCCCACGGTGCCCACAGCCATGGACGAGTAGGCCCCGTAGCAGAAGGGATCAGATCCCCACCGCGTGCACACCACCTCCAGGGGCGGGGGCACCGCCACGCCCCGCGGCTCGTAGATGGACCGCAGCACGCCCATCACGCGCTGGGCCGCATCGCCGGGCGGCAGCTGCTCGTACCTGAGGGCCGCCTTGCCTGCGGCGGCATCGTGAGGGGGGCTAGAGGTGGTGTGAGTATATGTGTGTATGTGGGGGGCGGTGAAGTGGTGCGTGTAGTGTGTGTGGTGGTGGGGGAGTGCGGGGGGAGGTGGGGATGGGGCCATTGGGAGGCGGCGCGAATCATGTGGGTACATGTGATAACACGAGGCACTGGCAGAGCCTGCCAGGCCAGCCTGAGTGTGAAACCTGCGCTCAGCGGCACCACCAAGCACATCATACACAGTGTGCAGGACTCTTCAAAGGAACGCCAGGCCAGCAGGGCGGGTTGAGGCGCGCATGGCAGGAAAAGCGCACGGAAAACACCGAAACGCCAGGCCAGCAGGGGGGCTGGGGCGCGAACGGCAGGAAACGCGCAGGGGAAGCAACCCCCCGGGTGGTGGTCCCTCCCCACCTGCCACCAGCCCGATGAGCAGCGCCCCGCCCGCGATGTTGGCGTAGGAGTAGAAGAGGAACGCCTCCCCGCGCTCCTCCTCCGCATCGGCCACCCGCCCAAACATGTCGATCTTGTCGCTCCAGAAGGCGTAGGGAAAGAGCATGATGACCTGCAAGGAAGGGGGGAGTGGTGAAAGGGGGGGAGGGGGGTTCTGTGCTTGAGAAGGAGGGCCTTGACTGGTCTCCCGGGCGGCAGTTGGCTGCGACTAAACATTACTGTTTGGTGCTCCATGTGCCACCTTGACAGGTGCTCTGCAGCAGCCGGTGACACCTCGTCACCCCACCAAGGGCCACAGTCACTCAACACAAGGCTATGTGCATGGAAGACGTCCACCTCCTGTCGATCAAAGGCACCTACCTTGTTGAGCACCCCAAAGCCCAGCCGCTCGATGGTGTCCACTTTGCGCTGCGGCAGGGGGGGGCAGAAGGCGATGCTGCCCCGCTTGAGTACGCCCAGAGGCACAGTCACCACGACAGCTTCCGCCTCAAACACCCGCCCGCCGCCGGTGTGCACGGCCACGCCTGCATGGAGGGGGGCGCCATGACAGGTGTCACCAGTCATGTGGTGGGCGTGTGGCGTGTGTGCTGGGAAATGGTCATGGTGTGTGCCTGGGCCGATGCTGGCAAAGCACCCCGTCGAAGTAGGCACATACAACCGCTTTCCGGGACAGGGATTAAAGCCACGGGCAGGCGCAAAGGGCCCAAACAACACCGTCCCATCACTTCACAGAGGTGGCAAAGTGAACCGAGATCAACTCCCAACTGCATTTGGTCAATGCACCATTGGCCGCCCTGCAAGCCCTAGCTTCCTGGCAGAGCATGTACCAAAGCGTGGCAAGAGCCATGCTGCGCTTGCCTGGGGAGCCGTAGCAGATGTGGGTGACGGGGGAGTTGTAAAAGATGGGCAGCCCTTCACACAGCTTAGCCACCCAGCGGCCGTTGCCACCTGCACCAGGAGGGATTGCGAGCCTTAGCACAGCAGGTGCTTGCATGCACAGCGGGACTGCAGGCCTGAGCCTCCTGCCAGCCAGCCGATGGCAAACAAATTGCAGCGGCAGCCCCAGGGCGCGGCCTGCTGCTTCTTTACTGACACATACGCGGGGAGACAAAGCAGGCAGGCAGGCAGGCTGGCGGGCGGCCCAGCATTACCTGCGGTCTCCAGCCTTCAGCCCAGTCAACAAGCCCATCAAGGGAGCACCGGCTCGACCTTTGAACTCCTCACGTGCATGGCCACCATGCCCTACCCTCAGACGTCTGAAGCCACCTGACCCTAAGTTCAACACTGCGGCCTGGCCGCATAACCAGCCTCGCCACGTAGGACCACACCGGGCTCATTTGGCACGGCAAGATGACACTGCATGTAATCCACCCACCCACCTGGCACGAAGGTGTGTGCCCCCAGCAGCTCGTTGGGGTCGTCCTGATCCCAGAACTTGAGCGACAACCGCGGCACGAGTGCTGCAGCAACAGGATCCCAGGCAACATCACAGGACATAGGGCCGTCATGCCGGACAGCACGAAGCACAGCATGGTGCACAGGCTGGCTTGCAGGGGCTGTACACCCAGCGTATAGTGAGACGCACCAGCGGCAAATGTCAAAATGCAAAAGACAGGGTTGCTTCACTCCCGAATCCATCTCTGGACGTGTTCCATCCAGAAAAGGAAAGGTCACGGGGTGCCAGCTAACCGGGCTGGGGTTGAGGCATTCAGACTGGCTTGCACAACCAAGGCAGGGATCATGCGACACTACACTGCAAATGGGTCGTACCAGGCACAGCGCCGCCCTGGCAGCAACCCGTTCATGTTGAACGACAGCACCCAAGAGCACGCGTGTTGCCAGCCACCCACATGCGTTGGCAAACTCCAGGTTGGCCAGGTGCCAGTTGAAGAGCTTGCGCGCTGTCTGCGCTGCGATGCCATGCTGCCCGTCCAGCAGTAGGGAGCCCAGGTGCTGCTGCCAGAGAGACTCCAGCATGTCACCTGGACACAGTATGCAGCCTGTGGTACTCAGTGGGGTCTAGATATCCAGCAAGTCTAGAGAGTGAGGGTCATCACGTGCCTAGGCCTGACAGCTACTGACGTCCTTCCGGCGCCGAAAACACTGCCCAACGACTATGCACATTTTTCACTGCTGCATGGCTCAGCACTGACTAGCATTGTAGGGCTGACTAGCATTGGGGCTAGGGGATTGGGGCTGACTAGCATTAGGTCTGACTAGCATTGTAGCACTGACACGCAGTATATGGCCCCCCAATTCCCAGGGTACAAGGCACACGCAAGTGGCATTGAGATGCCGGGATACCCCGATGAGTGCATGCGGCACCTTGGGCTGGCCAGTGCCACTGCTGCAAGTACCCACGCAGCACCAAGTGCGGCGGGGGTGTGGCCATCTGGTGTGCAAGTGCACCCCTGCCCTAGGCTACCAGAGCCTGGGAAGCAGCCACCAGCAGCCGGGCGCACCTAGTGACAGGTCAGCGGCGTCCTCAGGCAGCTCGTCCCTGGTCCGGCTGCACTCGTCTAGCAGGTAGTTGTGGTACGTCTCGATCTACAAGCAGCCACACAGCAGATGCTCGACCAATACCCTTCCCGTGTCTCAGCAAAGCCCTGCCCGGCCTCAGTGATGCGTCAAATCAGGCTCCATGTAAGCGCACACCTGACCATGCAGAGGCTAGCACCTCAAATGCGTTGCTTCCGTCAACTGTACTTAGCAAATTGGGGCCGGGCCGGGCCACACTCCCTCTAGCAGCAAGGGCCATGCAGGGACCCGGTGGCAGTAGCCATCCGGAGACTTACTACATCTTATCACCCACCGCCTGGTCCAAGGCCTTGTCCGCCTCGCTGCCGTCGGTCATAAATAGCGGCGTGTCTGTGCGTATGTCCAGCATATTGACCCCCATCTGCTTGACCAGCGTGGCCAGCGGGTTGCCGTCGATGCCGGTGATGATGCTGCCACCCAGGTCGGCCACAGCAGCCACCCCGCGGCCCTGCACCTTGACACGCGGCCAGGTGCTGTGATGTGAATGAAACCGTGCTTGTTTGTGCTCCCAGTGAGCCATCTAGCTGCGATACCCCAAATATCAAGGACGTGCAAAGAGGTTGCTGCTCAAACCTGAACTTCGTTTGCCCGGGCAAGCCATCTAGCCGAGCCAGCAGACCCAACAGTCCCCTGATGTCCCATAGCTCAACAACCAACATCGCCCGAAGGTTCTCACCAACACCTAGGAGCCGACCGCAGGAACCCACAGGGCACACCTGCATGCGCAGCGTGTGCACCCTGCCGCCTGGTCGGTCCCTGCCCTCCACCACCGCCACCCGGTAGCCCAGCATGCGCAGCTGTCGGGCAGCAGCCAGGCCTGGAACCCGGCAAAACAGGGGACAGGAGAAGCTCACAGGTGGGAGCAGTAGCGTGGAAGGGAAGCATGTGTGATCATAAACATGAGCATGCAGCTGCTCTAGATGCTGACATCAACAAGTCGAAGGGGCAGCTGTGGAACAGGCCGTGCCAAGTGTGCCCGCGCTTGCTACCCGCCGGGCGGAGAACATGCAGCCAGGCGCTGGACAACAGACGCCACAGACGAGGCTGCAAGCGGGCAGCAGGCCATCACAAGGAGGGTGGGACGCAGGCAGACCAACCTGCGCAGCCGGCGCCAACCACCACAACTGTCCCCTTGCTGTCCGGCTGGCTGGCCATCTCGTCAGCTACATCGGGCGACACCCCAAAGTTGATGTAGCCCATACCTGCAGCGGCAAGGGGGGTCAGGGGTAGGCCGACCTACACCAGAGGCACAGTCACGGCAGAGCACGCAACGTTGCGCGTGGATCAACCCGCCAGGATTCGCCAACTGCTGCAGTTGCTGCTCAATCCCTTCAGACATGCACAAGCGCTGGTCTGGGGTGTGGGAATGCCCCCTCGCCTGCGGCCTCACCCTTATTGGCGGACCCATTATGATCAGCTTCTACGCAATAAACTGCTCCAGAAACACCCTCCTGCACCCACAGCCCCCTCTCCACCCCGGCAACAAGCAAGTGCAGACAGTGTCCGTGAACTTACTGTGAAGAAAACGCCAGGCCGCCAGCCCGTAGGGCCTGTCCTTCTTAGGCAGGCCTGCCAGGGCCTGCTTCTCTGACATGAACCTCGACACGTCACTGCGCCACCTGGACAGGATCAGGTTCCGCACCTGCATGGGAACATTGGGGTTCGCAACCGCACCGCCTCCTGCCGCAAAGGCAGTGCGTTCGCCTGGTCCAACCTCACGCCATCGGGCAGGCCGCAGACACTACCTCAGCACAGGTCAGGCGGGTCACAGCAAGACCAAGGCACATTCAGCTGCCAGCTGAAGGAGGGCAAAAGAACTCATAGGGTGCCTCAAGGGCTACAAGCAGCAAGTGGTAGGGGCCTGCCATGAGGTGCCAGCGCCCTGTGACTTGCCCTGGCATAAGAAGCCTCGTCAGCCCCCTCCGGCAGCAGCCCTTCCTCTTGGTCGGCAAGCCCCACAGCATTGAGGCCAACCTGCAGGCATGTACTGCAGACTCTACTCCCACCAAAGTCCAACAAAAAGAACTTGGGCCGATGGTCTAAGCATGTGCAGCATCCCAAGACGAGAGGCAGCCGAGATGGGACGAGCGAGCCCGTCCGTTCTCAAATCCTGCACAGCCTACCGGGCACTTTCATGAGGGCATGGAGCCTTGGCATTACTTAAAAGGTGGGGAGTCAATGGAATCATCCACCCAAGCAACCCAACAGCGCTGGAGTGCTCACCGCCCAAGCCGTCTCGGCGTTGGGGTCCACAGCAAGGCCATACTCCAATCCTGAGTCTGAAGACCCCTCAATCATCCTCTCATGTCCGCTATCGCTGTCGCTGCCGCTGGTTGGCATTGACCGTGAGCGCTTGGCAGGCCGCCGGCTGTCAGCGTCGTCATCAGCACCAGTCTCGCCACCGCCCTGCAGTGAGTGCGGTCATGGCCACAGGGGGCAGGGCTGCTTATGCAGGGCTGAGGGCAACGCCTTGCACAGCGGGCCTCGCCCACCGCGCGCAGGAGCTGCTTATCAATCCTAGGGAATGGGTCATCACAGCAGTCCTGGCACTGAGATGGCCCACATTCTAACGCACGCTACCCACCATAGGCATCGTCCAGTTGCACGAGGCGTTCGTGTCCTCTGCAGCCAACCCCTAGGCTCACCTTGCTGCGCCGCGAGGAGGGTGGTTGCTGCTGCTGGCCGGCGCGGTTGCCGCTGGCCGCCTGCCGACGACGGCTCCTGCCTCCAGGGCCGCCGTCCAAACCCAGCAGCTCATTGTGTATCTCAAACATAAGGTCCTCATTGTATATCGAGAACTTGTCCCGCGTCCGCTGGGAGCGCCGCGTGGGGGCCGCAGTGGCTGCTGCACCTGCTGTGTGGGCAGCCAAAGCAGCAGTGGCGCCTGTGGCTGTGGCAGTCTCAGCACCAGCCACGGCAGCCGGTGCGCTGCCTCCGTTTGCCTCTGGCACGCTGCCCATGGCATGTGAGGGCTCGCTGCTAGCTGTCAGCGGCAGCTGAGCTGCTTCACTGAGCGCTGCTGGGACAGAGCTAGGGAGCACTGCAGGGGCCGCTGCTGCTGTCATGGCTGCTGCCTGGACCACCAGCAGAGGAAGTGGCTCATCCCCTACCGCTCCAGCAGGTACACCTGTAGCGCCAACACCATGCGTGGCATACTCTGTAGAGGCATGTGCCAGTACTCAGGCACGAGGCAGCAGCCAGCGAAAGGTGTACTGCATTGTACCAAGGATTCCAAGCTGGGCATGGGATTGACACTGCGTGGGCATGGGGACGGAGCCAGGTTGCAGCTGCCGCCTTTAGCAAACTTCAGCAACTCAAGAGGGTGCCAGGGCCCTCAGTAACAGAAGGCCTCCGTAAACTTCAGTGGCACCGGTATGGCGCAACCCCACCTCCTGTAAGGGAGGCCTCCATAGCGCCACGCTATGGGCGCTGCTCCAGAAGACCAGTGCAGACAGGCCTCTTCTACCCTTCCCTTGTGTGTAATACTCCTCAGAAACAAACCAGCCGTGACCCTCCTTGGGCCGACCCGCCAGGTGGCCACTTGCAATGCTGGTCAAGGGCCCAGTCAATAGTCCAAACTTGCTCTCAAGTCACAGGAACTGCTCCAAGGGTGCTAGAGCAGCTTGGACAGACGAAAAACAGATGACTGGCTACTTGACCTGGCAGGCACTCCTGTCACCCAGAAAATCTTTCATATTCGTGTGAACTTACCCTCAGTGAAGACATGAGTTGTCTGCACGACAAATGCCGGCGCGCCAAAGGACGCCCAGCCTGGCATGCCATGGCACCACTACGTTGTGCAAATTAATTTCGTTGGCACGTAGAACTAGTGAAACACCTTGCTGCTGTTAGATTAAGGAGCCTCCTACCTGTGAACCCTCTGAGGTGCATGCATGTGTAGTGAGCCCCCCCTCTTATATATAGCAGCCCTGTGTCACTTACTTACAGGGCAAAAATGAGCAGCAGCATGACTGCCTAACTAGCTTGGCCAGGAATGCGAGTCAAGACAATCAACCGCTCCGAGGAGCAGCAGACTCGGGAGCGGTCCCAGGACGTGCAAAAGGTGCACCGAAACCTGGACCCCACGCTGCACCCCTTCGAGAAGGCCAAAGAGTACACACGGGCCCTCAACGCAGGTCTGCAGGCTCGGTGGGGACCATACAACAGCCAGCTGGCAAGCTGGTGATGACTGCACTGTAGTGCCCCCGTCTTGGTGACCAAAGCATTCTGAACCAAGCAGTCATAAAGGCTGCTGGCGTGGCCTGAGTCCTTGGGTAACATCAGCGTATAGCACCCCAGCAACCACCCCCGGCCCTTGCTGTGGTGCAGCCAAGCTTGAGCGCGTCTTCGCCAAGCCCTTCCTCGCCTCCCTTGCCCATGATGACGGCATAACCTGCCTAGCCCGCAACCCCCGCCGCCTCAACTCCCTGCTGTCAGGCAGCGCAGATGGGGATATTCGGCTCTGGGACCTGCCGGCCCGTAGGTGATGATGGGTTTGCCGGCCCGCAGGCCAGGGTTGTGGGCTCTGCATCGGGTCGTCCGAATTCCAGGGTTTTAGCGCTGACTGAACCCGGCGTGAGGTTGATACAACCTGGCCGACGTGGCGAGAGTTGAGCGTGTAGACACTGTACCCTTACTCCTGTGAGTTGGTCTGACAGGAGGCATACTCACAGCAAAAGCATATGCGATATCTCAGGGCTGACCTCCTGGGTGGTGCAGGTGCTTACGGCGGCTGGTTGGGCACACGGGGCAAGTCAGGGGCATCTCAGTCACGCCTGACGGCGAGGCGTGCGTGTCATGTAGCACAGACTGCACAGTCAAGCTCTGGAAGGTGGGCTCCAGTGGCGGAGACGACTTTGCAGCTGCAACCCACTGGGTTGGAAGCTTGTAGCCATACAACCGCAGAGGAGTCATGTGCTTGGTAGCAGTGGAGGGGCGGTTCGACGTGGGAATGTCTAGGGGAACCTGTCTCAGCTTTTGTACTGCAGAGCTGTTGTTTGCAGGGCTTGGTGTCTGGGTATCCCTGACGTATCTGGCACTGCAATCCCGCGCCCAGCCCATGTCCTGCACCCAGCCACCAAACAGCTGTTTCACTCACATGCAGCCCTCCTTTCCATTCATGGATATGAGTGACACCTGTCCGCCATGTGATAGCTGATCAAATACATTCTGGTGCAGGTGCCGTTTGCCCCCTTTGACGGCGGCCCCATCCAGGAGGACTCTGACCCCGTCCTGGAGTTTAGCGGCAAGTTTGCCTTCCGCGGCATTGACCACCACTGGGACCGGCAGCAGTTTGCGACGGCGGGGGCGGCGGTCGACATCTGGGACCACTCGCGAGCGGAGCCGGTGCAGAGCTTCTCGTGGGGGGCCGACACCGTCACCTCCGCGCGGTTCAACCCGGTGAGTGCCCTGCGGCACATGCGTTAGTCCAGGGTTACTTTGAGCCGCAGGGACGTGTTGATTCTCGGCTAGGGGCCACCTTGGATCAGAATGGAAATCAATATGGGCGCTGGGACAACTGGTGGCGGGTCACTCTGTGAGGAAAGCTGTTGAGGGCAGGGCTGCAGCTGGCTTGCTGGCTGCCCTGCTGGCAGGCGAGCGGCCAGGTCGGTGGAGTAGCCTAGCATAATGTCCTGACAAAGCTGCCTTTATAGCGAAGGAGGCCCCTCATCTCGTCTTAGAGGGTGATGGCACTTGCGTAGCCTTGTCCCCTTTGTAGCCTGGACCGGAAGGCGCTATCCTGCCGATATTTTGCTACAGCATGCCCTAGTCCAATTGCTAGCCCTATGTCCATTGTAGGCGGAGCCGGATGTGTTTGCCACCACCGGCAGTGACCGCAGCATAGCGCTGTACGACCTGCGGGTGTCGACCCCCATCCGCAAGCTCGTCATGCAGACCAAGACCAACAGCATCGCGTGGAACCCCATGGAGGCATTCAACTTCACAGGTGAGCTGTGTGCGTGGGGTTGCCCCATATTTTTCTCTCTGCGCGCTCGGCTGTGGCTCATTGCTAGGCCTGAACCCCCTGGCAGGACCAGACGGAACGAGCTTGGGAGGTGGGTGATGCAGTGTTTGGTAAACCTTGGTTGCTGCGGATATATTGGTAAGAGTTGAAGTTGGGGTTCTGTGTGAGCCTCAAGCTGGACACAAGCTGCCCACGCGCCCATGCAGGTGCCAGCGAGGACAGCAACCTTTACACCTACGACATGCGCAAGCTGGAGTCGGCACGCTGCGTGCACCAGGACTTTGTCTCTGCGGTCATGGACGTGGACTACTCGCCCACTGGTGAGCAGGCACCATGCCTGGCATCTGAAGGTGCCTAGACAGCATGCTGGCTGTTGGCAATGCTTTCGTCAACAGCTGTGTAGTTCGGCGGCGCTGTCTAGGTGCTGTGCTGCAGAGCTGCACATTGCTGCGGTTCCCTGGGTCTCGCTCGCCTCCACTGCCAAAGGCGTGTGGGATTGGCAGCCGTGCAGGCAACGCTTGCACTGGTCGTCGCCAGGCCGTTTCCAGCTCTGCATTTGAAGCGAATGACTCAGTGCTCTTGCTGCCCTGCCCCTCCCCTGCCCTCCCAGGTCGCGAGTTTGTGGCTGGCAGCTACGACCGGACGGTGCGCATCTTCACCTTCAACGGCGGGCACAGCCGGGAGGTGTACCACACCAAGCGCATGCAGCGAGTGTTTGCCGTGCGCTACAGCGGCGACGCCAGCTACGTCTTCAGCGGTGAGTGCCCGGCCTGGTGGTGGGTGGGTGGGGAGCTGCAATGCTGCCATGGCTGAAGTTGGTGTTTGGAGAGAGGGGTCCGGCTTTGATAACCTTGGTTTGCCATATGCATGCCACTGCCTTGTTAAGCCTCCAAGCCGCGACTGAAAGGTGACGTTATCAGGTGGTGTCACGCAGTGCATTTGATGATGACATGCACGGATGCACTGATGTCTTGCACCCGCTCCTTCCCTTACCTCCCCCGCCGCTGCCATTCCGCCAGCGTCACATGGCGCGGCCCATCTTCAGACCAACAACCCTTCCCCGCTAGCCCGCTCTCATCCTCCAGCTTGGCGGGCTTGCAGGCTCAGATGACATGAATGTCCGCATCTGGAAGGCCGACGCGTCGCAGCAGCTGGGCACGCTCCTGCCACGCGAGCGGCACAAAGTTGCCTACAACAAGGCGCTGATAGAGCGGCACAAGCACCTGCCGGAGGTCAAGCGCATTGTGCGCCAGCGGCACGTGCCGGCAGCCATACACAAGGTGGGTGGTGTGGTGGGTAACGGGGTGAGTCCTTGGCGCGGTCGAACACAAGGTGGGTGGTTTGGTGGTGGTGAGCGGGGTGAGTCCCTGGCCTTGGAGGCGTCGAAAGCATTCAAGGCATCACCCTTCATGTTGGCCAGGGCGGCCAATGGGTCGATCTAGAGTGTCCAAGGTGAGAGATATGGCACTGTGAGGTGGTCTACCTGAGCAGGGTGGTCTAGGCCGGAGGCTCTGTTGGAGGAACACCGGCCTGATGCCGTGCTGCATTGGGGTTGTGAACAAGCTCCCTTGCTGTGGCTGTGCGTTTGCCATGGCAGGGCAGTTGAACCTATAACTGCAGCGTTCGTGTATGGTGCAGGCTAGCAAGCTGCGGCGGGACATGACAGAAGCTGACCGACGGCGGACGCAGAATGTCATCGCGCACAGCGCTCCGGGCAGCGTGAAAGTCAAGCCGGCTCGCAAGAAGAAGATAGTGGCAGAGCTAGAGTGATATCTAGATAGCTAGTGTGGATGAAAGGTGTGCGTGTGAGTGTGACAAGGTGCTTCTGGCGATGAAATACACTGGGGTGGTATAGGAGTCTGTACTTATATGGTGTGGTACAGGAGTTTGGCACAGGCGGAGGAGGTTTGGTAGTGTGCAGGCTTGAGCCAGCTGGGGCGGGTAAGAAGTGTCGGTTCTTATGAAGCACATTGACGGCTACTAGGCCTGCGGAAGCATGTGTCGCTGTTTGCAAAAGCGATCGGTTAACAAAAGGGGTTAACGGGCTGCCCAATTGGGTGGGTATGCGCAATGAAAGCGAGGCTGCATGTAATGATGTGAAGATGTTCATGCTGAGCTAAAACAATATTAGCAGCTACACAGGGCAAGAGCAGATGGGGCGCTGCTATGTAAGAACTTGCAGCAATAGGTATGGGTAGTGCTACGCCACAGACATACTACAAGGGAGACAAGAACTGCTATATGCAACTAGGGTACAAGCAAGCAAGGGAACAAGTGAGGGGGTTCGTTGTGCTGCAGTCGCACTTGTAGAAGTTCAGGCACCTTCAAGTTGTCAATGCTGAACTTGCAAGCAGCTAGCACAGTTGTTAGCTTACAGTGTACAGCACATTTAATGAATATCACACCTTGGTGGATTGAACGAACTGGTTGGGCAAACTGGTTGTAAAGTATGTCTGTAGCCAGTTTGATTGAACAAACATACCTATGCACCCAAACCAAAACATGAATGACGGACGCGAGCACTTTCAGCGCTTGGCTGCTTTACGTGAAAAGGCTCTTCTGAGGGACTTCCCCACCACTGACAGCTGCTGCTTCTGCTGTGCAGGCTGAAGCTTTTGCCGCAGCGCCTGCCTCTGCTCTTGCTGCAACGGCTGGTCGTTGCTAGGGGCTTCCTCCTCAGGGTATGCTGCCTTGATGAGTACTTCAACAGCTGTTGCTGGCTGAGCGTCACCCTTCTGAACGTCGCGAGAGGCTTGCACGGGCAGGCCTGGCTCCTGGCTGCTGTGGCTGGTAGGCTGCCCCTGGGCCGGTGTGACATGTACTGCTGGCTGGCCAGTCAGTGCCGAGTGATCAACCTCCGCTGGCTGGTCGTCACTCACGACTGCCGTGGTCTCGCCGGGCAGCTTTTCTTCTGCTAGCACGGCAGCTGTGCTGCCAACTGTGCCAGTGCTGCTCAGGACAGCCGGGGAAGCTGCAGTGGCCCCCTTATCTGGCAGCCCGCTCTCTCGGCTGCTGCTGTCCGTGCGAGGCTGTCGTGCCGCCCTTGAGAGTTGCAGCCGCCGTGCAAGGGCCGCTGCTCCCAATGCGAGGCCAGCCGCCAGCCCCAAGAGTAGGTGGGGTGGCCGCTGCAGCTGTCCACCTCTCCCGCTCAATGTCATTAGGTCAAGCGCTGGATCAGGGTTGATGCAATTGAAAGAAATACCTGAGCACGGCCGCTTCTGTCGTCTACTGGCTTGAAGCCCGGCGCTGGCGGGGCTGCGGTGAAGACGCAGCACGGCATGCAGTTGGCAGCACCGTCCCCTGGATCGGTTGATTCTACCATTGATACATATTATTTTTACCCTCCTGATCCAAAAGCAGCCATCGCTGGTGTCCGGCACCATAGTGCTAGTCATGTCTTGCGGTGACCCGCCCAGGTGGTAACCAAAGTCATGAGTGCTACACCTATGGTGAGAGCGCCATCATGAGGTTGATTCGGGTCCCCTGCAACGCAGTGCTGCCGATGTTTCTCTGCCCTGCTGCTACCAAAACTGCTGGCAGTTGCACAAAACTCGTGTGGGGTCGGGCAGTATCACTCTCGGTGCCTTTGCCCTTGACGGTCGCTGAAGAAGGCACGGCAGGGGTGTTCCTGTGCTGCTCTGGCTCAGCTGGCTCACATCAACACACCCTGGCTATTCCCTTGGGCCTGCAGGAGGCAGCGGCCGAGCCCTCCGCGAGTCAGGCAGGGTTGCTGCCGCCGGAACTGCTGCGCCTGGTACTACAGCAGCTCCTGGGGGACACGGCGCTGGAAGCCTACCCGCTAGTGAAGATCTGGGAGCCGTTTGCCCTGGTCTGCAAGGTCAGGTCCTGTATTGGTGGGTGGGTGGGTGGGTGGGTGGGGAGGGGGTGGGGCACCCGACTGCTCGCTGGCATGTGTCTCGCAGCTTTCCATTCAGTGATCAAGTGTAATCAAGTAAAGCTCAAACCGGGTCCCGTTGGCATTGGGGCTGGCTAAGGAGGGGAGCCAGGCTGGCCCTGGGGCTCTTCTCCCCCGCGTCCCCCGCAAACGGAACTTACAGCACAGCTTCCTGCTGGGCATTCCTGGCTAGCGCGCGCAGCAGACAGGGACCCCTCCAGCATTTGCCCAGGAGGCCTTCCTGTCTCTCTGGGCAGCCTCCCAGAGACGGCCTCCATGTTGTTAGTCATGGGCCATCCAACCCGGCCCGCCGCACTACTCCTTAGCCTGCTGCTGTCATGCTGGGCACCCCCCTCACCTGTCAGGCAGTCCAAGGGGTCCACTAGTGATGTTGTCTTATCTTGTCTAGTGTAATCTAGTCTAACAGCGGATCGCCACCTCAATTAGTGTTGTTGTGCCGGTGTGTTTTCCAGGCTTGGCTGGAGGCGGCTCGCAGCACGCCCCTGCGCATCAACCTGGGTGACCTGCCGGAGCTGGAGGATGACGTAATCGACTGGCTGGCACGCGTGACCCTCCTGGAGCTGGAGCTCTCCCCCTCCCACTTCACCATAGACCTCTTCCGCCACAGGCCGCAGGTCTGGTTGGGGACACGAGGCCATGGGGAGGTTGTAGGCGTGTTGTTCTACCAAAGAGCGCAAAGGGCAGTATGGGATAGACCTTAAATAGAACCTTGCTAGATATGTAGATGGGGCAGGGGGACGGCCTAGCTATCTATTCCTGGTAAGGAAGGCGTAGGCGGAGGCCCGCAGCGGAGCAGTCACGGCACCTCTCAAGCAGCCTTGGGCAGGACCACGCCTGTGCTTGGGTACCACGGAGTCCCGGGTGAGAACAGCTGTGCTCATGCCGGACAGGTTGCCGCTCCCTGCGCAAATGGCGGTACCGACCTGCAGCGCACTGTGGTTGAACGTGCCGTGCCCTGCCCTTGCAGTTTTTGGAGCGGTCGGGCGGCACGCTGCGGCGGCTGCTGGGGGCGCAGCTGGCGGCCGACTCCGCCGATGCGCTTCGGCCTGCGGACTTCCCACACTTAGAGGAGCTGGACTTGCATTCAGGTGAGTTCACCTGTGCATGTGCTGCCCTGGAGAACTCATAGGAGAAGCAGGTGGGTGAGGTGAAGCTATAGCTGTGGCCGGGGTTGGCGGCTTAGAGAGTGGCAATCCAGGCAGTTTGGCTTGCTGGTACCAGCAGTAGGAAGACCGCCAGGAGGGGAGAAGGGCATGTGTCGCCTCGTCACAGTAGTTCAGCATAGGCCGCGGGTTGCCCGGGGGTGCATTGCTACTGCCAGATGGTCGCAGGGCTGGCGGGGCAGGCTTTGGGTTGAGACGAGCCGGGACAGGGCTGGTTATCGCGTGGCAGGGCAAGCCTTGACTGCCCGGCCGCTACCGTGGTTGCACAACCAAGACCTCTTCACGGTGTTGTGGTGTTGCTGATTGAAGAGGTGGTGACACTTTGGGGTGGGAGGGGGGGGAGGGGACACTGGTTTGGCATATCCTGTGGTCCCTGCAGCATACACACCTTGTCCCAGGAAGAGTACCCCTAGGGTAACCGCAACCACTCCCTCTGTGCACATCAAGTGCACAAATTGCGCTGCCCGCAACTGAGGAGATGGAGTGCGTGCACACCATGGATGCTGCCTTCCTGCCTGCCTGCCTGCCTGCCTGCCTGCTTGGGCGCCCACACAGCCCTGTTTCTGCACCTTTGCCACCCCAGCCAATGTCTTGTGTGATGTTCCCCACCCCCGCAGACGAGGAGATGGATGGGGAGCACCACTTTGACGCCGGCTGCCTGGCGGCCCTGCAGCACCTCACAGCCCTGTCCCTGTCAGACTTCTCCAGCGTGTGCCTGGCACGCCTGCCGGCCGCGGGGGCAGCTGCAGGTGCTGGCGCTTCACAACGAGCCTGTGAGGCTGCCGGCAGGGCTCCAGCTGGCGCGGGTGGCGCTGGCGGGGAGCACCATGTGAGCGGCAGAGACGAGTCTTTAAAAGTTGGAGAGTCTAGCCGAGTAAAACTAGCCAAGTCGAACGGCGTACCGAGGAAGTGGAGAGGCTGTAGAAGGGAATGGTGGGGCCGTTTTGAGCGGCAAAAAACATCATAAGAAGTGGAGATCTAGCCTGAACCAACTAGTCCGTGATCGAACAGCGAACAGCGTACCGAGGAGGTGGAAAGGCTGTAGAAGGGAGTGATGGGGCCGATGGGAGTGCAGCTAAGCAGTTGGGGGTGGTTGTGGGGCCGGGAGGAAGCACTGAGGCATGGTAAGGTCCTGCCAAGTGGGTGTTCGCTGTGTCGCTGTGAGATTGTGCTCCGGGGTTGAGCGTTCTCACCCTTGCTCAGGCTTGGCTTGCCGCAACTAGCAGCAGGCGGTGCATGGCATACTACCCTGGGGCCTACTTTTCGTGCATCGTGCACTGACAGCCCCTGCACACCCTCTTGCAGGTATGTGCCCTGGGCTGAGCTGTGCCGCCAGGTCAGCGATGACCTGTCGGTGACTGCGCCCCTCATCTCCCTGCTACTGCCCCCGGGCATGGAGGTGCCCCCTCCCGGGGGCGAGGCTGCCCTGGTGGTGCTGACTCAGGGGTTTATGGAAGGGCGGGTGGCCCATGCGGAGCTGGTCCTCAACCACCTGGAGCTGGTGGCGCCAGACCCAGGTGGGGGGTCTGACATCAAATGATGGTATTACATTAGATTGGGATATCCCATTCAATGTGTTGCTGGAGCTGGTGACGCCAAACCCAAGGTTGGGGGTATTAGATCAAATTGTTCAACCCTATCTCTTTTTGTTTGTTCTTCCTGTCACCCTCAATATTTACATACATTTCTGGTATTACATTCACTGGTGGTATTCCATTCAATGTGTTGCTGGAGCTTCAGCAGGGGCATGCCTCTGCCTGTACTGCAAGGGTCAAGTCCGGCATGTCCTTTCCATCGTCTACTCCACATGACTAAACCTGCCATCCCTTGCCTGACCAACAGCCCTTGGCGCCTTTTTTGTCCAAATGCAGCGGCAGGCATGTCCGCTTGCATGCTGACGCTCTTGCTACCTGCTCTCTCACTCTCTCTTCACTACTCGATAATCACCCAGTCATGTAGAGGTCATCCGGGGCGCCTCGGGTCTCCACTGCATGCAGGTGCCAAGCGGGAGGAGGGAGAGCACTATGTGCCAGCGCCTCCGTACGATCCCGATGATCCCCACTTGGAACACCCTTGGTATGTGCCCCAGCCTTGCGGGCCCATGGCAGCTTGCAGATTGTGGTCCTGGCATGGCGGGAAAACCTATTGCTAGTGCCCCGTCACAACCGTAGCACTGGCATGGTGTCAGCTGCAGCTGCGGTGTGTTGTGCAGCGCGGCTGTAGCTGGGACACTTGCGCAGCTGTGGGAATATGCTTGGCAGGCAGCTTCATGAGTCACTCCCCTCTTTGTCCCTGAACGCATGCTGGCCTGGTTGACTGGTTGCGCTGCCCACCCGCCTGCCCACCTCTCACACCCCCATGCAGGCTCTTGCACACCCCAGGGTGGAGGTCTGTGGGGGAACAGGCACTCTTTTGCAATAGCCGCAGCGTACAGTGGTACATGCTACGCTTTGCATGCCTGTCCAGGTTCCGCACACTGCACAGCGTGGACCAGCTGGGGGTCCAGGCCTACTTTGGGGACAACCCCCACGCACGCCATTTCGGCACCTTCTTCCAGCCAGACACGCCAGGTGAGCGGTTGCTTGGATGCTGGGGGTGTCGTTGTGTGTCTGTGTGGTGGTCGTGGTGTGGGGGGGGGATTGTGCTGACCAGCATTGCCTTTCAGCAGTCCGTGGGGACTGCTGTGACAGAGGGTGCGGTGGACCTGCGGGCCGTGGGACTCCCTGCTGCCCGGGCCAAGAGTGTGCATGCCTGGGTACTGGTTTGCAGGAGTGGTGGCTCCTCAACCAACACCGCCATGCCCTTCATGCTCCTGGCAGGAGGCAGGACTTGCCGTAGAAATACTGGGCCTGGCCGTGCGTGTCGTGCCTTCGGACCGTCCTCAGCGCAGCCGTTGGCTGCTTTGTGAAGAGTATTGCACCTCGTATTAAGTGCCCGCCCTGCATGGCGCTGCCGCCCAGTGACACCCCAGTGACCCCCCCCCCCTCCGTTTTTTTTTTTCAGAGATCGATGACGCAGTCGGGCTCTACAACGGCACCCGTTTTGAGCTGGTCCGGCACTCCCCGGGGGAGCCCCTACAGCTGGGGTATGCCAACGAGCTCCAGGACCACCAGATGGACTTCCTGCTGTCGGGGGTGCAGGTGGGTGGAAGGTGGAGGCTGTGGTTGCGGGTGGGTAAGTGCATGGTGGGCGGTGGGTGTGTCGCTCATACATAGTTATGTGTCATTATGTACTCCTTGTGTCATGCAGGTCAAGCGGTTGGCCCTGGAGCACGTGCCCGCCGGCCAGGTGGCGGCCCTGCTGAGCAGCCCCGCCTTCCAGCAGTCGTCAGCTGCCACGCTGCGCATGCTGGAGGGGGTGGAGCTGCGGCCGGGGCTTGCCCTGGGGGCCTACAGCGCTCTGGAGCAACTTGTGGCGTATGTGGGACCCGCTGTCGAGCTGGGGTGAGCAAGGAGGGCGATGTGGCGTTGGTGGCGTGTGGTAGGTATTGTTGGGTTTGCACCGTTGGCGCTTTACCTCAGGGAGAGAACGAGTGAGCTTGCATGACGGTTGTGAGGCGCCAGGTGGAAGGAAAGGGAGCCTAGGTGCTTAGCAGAGGCGGTGGCAGACTATACAATTTGGCTTGGAGGCGGGTAGTTTAGGAGATTACCTGCACAATGCGGGCTTCCAGTGGCCTGGAGGAGCTGGTAGCGGCCTGTTGATGATTCAGCGCTGGTAGCGACCGCCTGTGAGGTTTCCTGGCTGGAGGGACGGTCAGTGTGTGTTGGATGGGGTCAATGCCACGCCAGGGTGCAGAGGGCGGGGCCAGCATCAAACCACAACGCTGAAGCTTACCCGCGTTTTTATGTGTTCCTGATAAACCACCTTTTCACCCTGCCTGCCCTCACCCCTGGGCGTTGCAGGCCCCATACCCTGCCAGCCAACCTGGTCCATTTGGAACTTTGTGCGGACACCCAGCCACCCGCCCTGGAAGACGTGGACCCTGCTCAGTGGCAGGAAGACCTGCTAGAGCAGTTTGGGGGGGCGGGAAATGGTGAGCGTGGTATCAGAGCAGTGCAGTCAGGGGGCAAGGAGAAGTGCCTGGATATTAAAGCAGGAGGCTGGGGGGGTGGGGAGGGGGGTAGGAAGTGAGGGCACAGCCAGTCAAAGGAATGTCAAGATTTGGTGATGCCGATGTCAGTTTACTGAGCACCCCAGCCTGCCACAGAGTGCAAGCCCTGCCAGGAGCGCTCCCAGCAGGCAGCATAGCGCACAGCGGCAGAAGCGACGGCCAACAGCAGGCTGGTGACCTTCATGCCAGCGCGCTGCCATGGCTTGAGCGGCCCTGGCGGACACCACGGCACGGCACTGCATGGTGACTGGGCGATGGCGGTTGCACCTGCCCCCGCTTTGCTTGCACTGCATCACCGCAACGCAGCCGCAGCGGCAGGAAGCAGCGGGCACGCTGCCCCCTTCCGACACGCAATGTGGGGCCACCAACGCGCTGTGCTGCTGCTGGTGCTGCTGCAGACGGCGCCGGCAACGACAACGGCGGCTGGCCGGCGGGCGAGATGGACCCCCCCGTGGTGCGCTTTGACGCTGCCGCCGCGCTGGGCCACCTGCGGCAGCTCAAGGACCTGTGCTTGACGGCCTTCCACGACATGGACCTTGCAGAGCTGCCGCCCACCGTGGCCACAGTGCTGATACAGGTGGGTGGGTGGGTGGTGTCGTGTAAGTGTCCTGCGGTCGTGCCCCACACACAGTGAGTGAGGATAGCGTTAAGTCTGGAAGTGTCAGCCACTGGGGCCCTGCCAGGCGAGCGACCGTGCTCGGTATGGTTGCGCTGGCAAGGGCGTGGAACGTACTGCTGGGACAGGGTGGTCAGGCTTGGGGGGATGGTGTGTAGGCACAGCCAGGACGCCTCATGGCCAGCAGAACCGCTGCACCCAGTCGCGAAGTACAGCTGTCCACAACAGGCCCGCGGGAGGCATTGCAGTGCTCGAAGTGCCACCTTTGTGCAGCTCAGAAGCGTTGTCTTCCGGGGAGCCTCGCAACCCCAGCTACACCTTGAGCACCGCCATCATCCTGCTCACTGCTCTTACT